>JACEEZ010000597.1:273639-281139 GCA_016584305.1 Chionoecetes opilio
CTGTTTGTTTTACCCCAAAACCGGGTGTTGGGCTGGGCGGCGCGTGGGGCGGCGCGATAGCAAGCTAGGGGCGCCCAACGACAGGATCGGGTAGGAAGGGCGCAGCGGCAGCATCCCTATAAGAGAAAGGTAGAGGCAGGTGTGGGTTGAAGGACCTGTGCCGCACCATGTAGGCACTTCGTCTGCGTAACTACTGCGGCCACGTGAGCCAAAGAGAGATTAACAAACACTTTAATCACATTCTGTTGTAATTCCTGCCTCGTAATTCCTATAAAAGACACGGTTGTGGTGCTTTGTGTGTGTTATGTCTCCTGAGATTCGCTATCCAGTGTGAATAAATTACCCGTAGTGAGACTTAATTGACTTTTGTCCCTGCTCGGCATACATAGAGAGAGAGAGAGAGAGAGAGAGAGAGAGAGAGAGAGAGAGGAAAAGAGAGAGAGAGGAGAGGAGAGAGAGAGAAGAGAGAGAAGAGAGAGAGAGAGGAGAGAGAGAGAGATAGAGAAAGGAGAGAGAGAGAGAGGAGAGAGGGAAGGGAAGAGAGAAGGAGAGAGAGAGAAGAGAGGGAGAGGAAATAGCCCAGGCCCCCCCCTTGCATTCTTAGCATTCCGACACATTTTCCATCCGATTTACCAACATAAAAACTTGATGCATTAGCTCCCAGTTTTTAGGGAGTGTGCCTCGTGTTGTAATGGCGAGGCACTCGGCATCCCGCTCCTGCGCCTCCGTGCGAGCTTTACATCATTGTTCCGGCCGCGTCTTCCTCTCGCATTAAAGCGGCGACCCACATGTTGGCGGTGGTGGTGGTGATGGTGGTGATGGTGGTGGTGGTGGCATTGGCTATACGAGGTAGTGTCAGCAGGAAGACATACATTTTTTTTCACTAAGACGCTCACTTTCTTTTCCTTAATTGTGTTTTGCGTTAGCTACCGCGTTTAGAGAGAGAGAGAGAGAGAGAGAGAGAGGGGGAGAGAGAGAGAAGGGGAGAGGAGAGAGAGAGAGAGAGAAGAGAGAGAGAGAGAGAGAGAGGGAGAGAGAAGAGAGAGAGAGAGAGAGGGGAGAGAGAAAGAGGGGAGAAAAAGGGAAGAGAGAGAAGAAGAGAAGAGAGAGAGAGAAAAAAAAAATTATCTTGATATTATGACATTCCCGCCAAAGATGAAGACCTGAAACCCGTCACAGGTCCCATCGGAGAGTGGAAAGACTTGCATTGCTCAAGGTATTTACGTCCACATAATTCCCTTTTCCCAACCCCAGTGCCAGTCGGGGGGGGGAAGGGACCTCCCCTTTCTCCAATGCACAACAACCCTTCCCAACCTTTTCCCCAAGTTATTTTTTCCCTCTATTGCGTCCCACGGGGTGCCTGTTATCATATACACGCTTCCCGAATCACGGTTCACATCATTACCGCAAAGGGATGACATGCAAGCACGGGCCAGTATACACGGGTGGTTACATGCGGTAGGCAGGCAGTCTGTAGGAATTTCTACACATACCTTGTTTTATTTTTTTTACCTGGATTCTTTGATGCTGCGGCAGGGGACGAGGCAGATGAGGCGGAGCTTTCGAAATTCCTCCTGAGTGACGTAGATTGTTGGGGTAAAAGTTGACCGCTTGTGCCCTTGGTATGTTGCCGTGCGGGCGTGGAGGTGGTGAAGACGAGCCCCCCCACCCCTTTATGGGGAAATTGTCCTTTGGGGAAAATTAATGATTGATTGAAGTTGATGGTTTAGCGAATCACACACACCCAAACCCCCCCCCCCCCCCCCCCACCCCCCCCCACACCCCACCACCCACACACAACCCCACCACACACACACACACACACACACAACACAAAACACCACACACCAAACACACACACAGGGCGCGGGGAGCGCACGCACAAAACACACACACACACACACACACCCACACACACACACACAACACACACAAACCACACCACACACCCCACACACACACCACACGCCGCACACACAACACACACAACACCACACAAACCACCAAAACCACACACACCCCCACACACCACACACCACACTTACCCCCAATGCTGAACTTTAAGGGTGGGAAATTTGCAAAAACACGAAATTTTTATGCATGAATAAAAATTTTAAAACTAAAAAAAACTATATTCTTTGCATTCACGAAAACACCCCTTACATTCAGCATCCCCAATTTTTTTTATTTACAGGAGCAAAAAAAAAAAAGGGGCGGCTTGCGTGGTGTGGGAATGCTCCCTGGCCCCTTCCCTGTATATGTACAAAACAAAACCTTTACAAAATTTCCCTTTAAATTTAAAACCCAAAGGTTGACCAATTATTCCATCTCTCTGCGTCTCTAAACAGGCTCAGATTCTAGGACATGCATATAGGACGTGAGGGAAAAAGTGGGTTTTGGGGTGTTTAAATATATTTTCTGATCAAATTTGTTTTGTCTGGTTTTTTTAAAACTTTAAAATTTTTTAAAAAGCTGGGGATCAGCATCTTTTCAAACCCTATGGGAAAGAAAATTTTTGGGAATTTTGAAAATTTAAATTTAAAAACCCAAACTTTAGTGTTGGGTGATAAAAAAAGTTGTCTGCAGGGAAAGCGAAATCTTGGTTTTTGCAGAGAGGGAAAGTAAGGGGGCCGGTGCCACAAAGGGGGAGAGACTGACGGAGGCGGGGACGGGAACCCGAGGCGCTTTCCCAGAGGGCCCCGCCCAGTCCCCCTTTTTCAGGAATACCTTTTTTTTGTTGAATATTTTAAGTACATATTGGCGTATTGAGGGCGCTTAGGGACGGGCCAGGAAATGAAAGTATTCCTTGAGGTTCGATACAGAAGACAAAAAAAAAAAAAAAATAAAATGTTTGGGGAAAAGGGAAAGTTTGGAGGAGGGGGAAGGGGGGAAATTAAGGGCTGTGTTGTGCCCCTGGGGGTCGTCAAAAGCCTGATTTACTATCGATAATTGAGGAAGATGAATGTTCAGGGAAATTTTTGCAGTTGTTCTGATTACGGGGGCATGACTGGAAAAAAAAAGTTGGGATTGTTCTTCACGGTAAAATTTCCCAAATTGTTTGAGTATTTCTTTTAAAAGGGTTCTGGGAAAATTAAAAAATAAAAAAATAATAAAAAATTTAAACCCTTCAGGAGGATGGTACGTTTGGGAAAAATGTAATTGAAGCCTTAAATCGCATCATCATTATCAGGTTTTTTTTTTTTTTGGTTCCCCGCCCCGTTTAGTAGAAAAAAAATTTTGGGGGGGGGAAAATGACACTTTAGGAAGGGACTGACTAAACCCCCGTGGGGAGTTTTCCACCCAGCCCCCGGGGGGAAAAGCGAGACGCTAATACGCAAAAAAACCGCAAAAGCGTCATGGGGGAATAAAACACCCGGGGGCGCGCCCCTAATTTTGGGGGGAGAGAGAGAAAAGAGAGAGAAAAGAAGAAGGGGGAGAGAGAGGGGGAGAGGGGAGAGGGAGAGGGAGGGGAGGGGAGGGGAGGGGAGGGGAGGGGGGGAGAGGGAGAGAGAGAGAGAGGGAGGAGGGGAGAGAGGAGGGAGGAGAGAGAGAAAAGAGAAGAGAAGAGGAGAAGAGAATCTTGTGGTTGAGTAGCGCCAACAACCCAAAACATTTTGGGTGAACTGCTTTAATGAGATTCGGTTTCTATGGGAAAAGACGAAAAGTACTTTTACCTGTCGTTCTGCTGCTCTAATTAGTGTCTTCAGCAGCGATCCTGTGCTTCTCTCTCTCTCTCTCTCTCTCTCTCTCTCTCTCTCTCCTCTTCTCCCCTCTCTTCTTTTCTCTCTTCCCTCCTCTTTTCCCCTCTTCTCCTCTCTCCCCTCTCTCTCTCTCTTTTCTTTTCCTCTCTTCCTCTCTCTCTCTTTTCTTCTCTCTCTCTCTCTCTCTCTCTTTAGTGATAGCAACTTTTTATCCTATTGACAAAGATTGAAAACTTTAACGAAGGGAGAATATAATTAACATTTTGAAGCCGCAGATCTAGTTTCGATGAGAGAGAGAGTGAGAGAGGGAGGGACAGAGAGAGTAACACAAGAGAAATTTTACGTCTGTTTTTTAATTAAAGTTAGAACGAGTAACGGGTATTGTAGGAGTTATTAGTTGGCCTCCGACGATCATAAACGAGTTATGGATCACCCTTCCCCTTCCCCTTCCCCCTCCCTCCCCTACCAACAGCCTTACCATTCACGGCACGACGAAGGAAAAGATTAGTCAAATTACCTTCAGGAAACTGTTATCACACACCAACTCAAGTAAAAACAACAACAAAATCATTCCTTCCTCTATGCCACACTTTCTACGTCCTCGTCGACTCTCATTCACTCTTCACTCTCTTCACTCTCGCCTCATCACGCTATAAAAGTGGAGGTATTCCCAGCATCAATGAGTAAGCGGGGAATACTTGTTCACTATTATACTTCCTAAGGGGGGCAGGAAGGTAGCGGCAAGGTAGAGAAAGTCACAATAACACCTAAATTAGAGGTTGGCCCCTGCGATCCACACCCGGAAGAGAGACCTGCCCTCCAAATGACACTGGAATCTCTCTAATTGATCTGGTTGTGTTAGAAGCTTCGTCTGTCTTGTATAACCCCCCCCCTAAGCACTTGTCTCCCTTACCTTCCCCACCCCTATATTCTCCCTTTTCAACCCCTCCTTCCCCTCTCTCTTCCCTTCCCATTCCCCTAGCGCTACCCTTCCCATATATACCTCCAGGCTTCGTTCCATACCTTCCTTCTTCCTTCCTTCACTCCTCTATCTTTCATGCCCCATCCTGTTATATTCTACTCCCAAACCCTCTTTCATTCCCTCTATTCTTTCTCGTTCCTCCCATCAATCCCTTTTTTCTCCATATCCTAATATTCCTTCCTACCACCACAGCAACCACCACCTGCTACAAACATTCATCATCACTTTGTATACATATGTCAGCGGTTCATACTTTCACCTGCCTCGGTATAGCATATTGATTCTCTATACGTCATGCCACACTGAGCATCTGTCATTCTTTCTTTCCACCACTCGTGTGTCCTTAGGGGGCGAGAGAGAGGCCTTACATGAATATCCAAAGCCTCTCATACATATTCTATCGGGTTGTTTATCAGGTGGAGAGAATGGTAGACAGGGTTTGTATTGTCTAGGTAGGGTAGAGCTAGAGTAGTTAACCGTAGCTACCTGTTGTTTGTTATATTAGTGGTTGTTAGTGTTGTTAGTGGTGGTGGTGGTTAGTGGAAAGGTAGTAGGAGTAGTAGTAAGAGGGTTTTGGGAGTGATAGCTAGTGGTTGTGGGGTGGGGGGGGAGTAAATGTAGTGGTTTTAGTGTAGTAGTGGTTGTGGGGGGTTTAAGGGAAATAAATTGTGGGTAGGTTTTTAAGTGGTAGTTTTTTTGTATCTTAATTACTTTTTATAAGTAATTTTAGTGGGAGTAAGATTTTTTTTTGTATTTAAATTTTTTTTTTTTTCCACCCCCCATTACGGTAAAAGAGTAGTAGGGAAAAAATTTATGGTGTATAGAAACTTGAGACACCACCGAGCCCCTTTCCCTTTTTATGGGTTCCTGGCCCCCACCCCAATTCCACCGTTGAAAGTTTCCCCGGGGGCCCCCCGGGTGCTCCATTACGCCCCCCCCCCCCCCCCCCCCCCACGCACACACCAACACAACACCACACCGCCCACACAACACACACACCACACACACACACACAACACCACACACAAACCCCACACACACAACACACAACCCCACAAACACACACACACACACCCCAACACCCCACACACACACCACACCCACACACACACACACACCCACACAACACACACACACACCACACACACAAACAGTCACCACACACACACCCGTCAAACAAGACAACCCACCCCCCCCCCCCCCCCTTTTCCCCCCTCTCCTCCCCCTCTCCCTCCCCCCCTCCCCCCCCTTTTTCCCTCTCTCTCTCTCCTCTTTCCCCCTCTCTCTTCTATCTCCCCTTCCTCTCTCTCCTCTCTCTCTCTCTCTTTCTCTCTTCTCTCTTCCGTTGTATTTTCCCCTCCTCATTTTCTCATCATCATACCACTTTAACAGGCTGTCGAGAATGGGTTAAAAAAGAATACACACACCAAACCCCACAACCCACAAACGCACACAACAACGCAACCCTACACACACAAAAACGGGAAACCCCTAAAACACACACCCACAACATACGACAACAACACACACAAACACACACACAAAAAACACACCACACACACACACACATACATACGCACACACACACACGCACGCACACACACACACACACAACACACACACACACAAGGCTGCCCACCTGGTGTTAACTATATTGGATTCCTGTAGAGGGGTAAATTAGCTGTTAAAAGTGAGGCGGGAGTGTGAGTGGTCGATCCCCTGCAGGTGAATGCCCGCCCTGCACCGTGTGGCGGCGGGCATTCAGGGCACACCAGTAAATACCCACATTCCATAACCGTAAAGTAGATGAAGCTGATGTACTTGCTCCTCACACTGCGATTAATCCGTTTTTTTTCTTCTATATTATAATACCTTCATATCTTTTTATTATTATTGTTATTATTCTGTGAAGTCCGCACCGTACATAGTTTTATATATTTCCTTTGCCTTGTAATATGAATGCAATAGCTATAGTCTATCGTTTAATCATGCCATAGATACGAGTGTCATGATGAATGTGTGTGAATGACATGCCATAGATTACGAGTGTCTTAAGATGTGACTACAATATTCATCATACACCTGACTTACTAAGCGTCAACCAAAAACACAGGTGAGATATGCTCTATCTGAAAGATCATACGCCAGCCTTTGCAGCCAAGACGTTTGAGCCAAAACAGTTTTTTTTTTTCATGCGTCAAGACAAAATTGACGGACAGTTCGATTGCTCTCCTCGTGATAAAGTGACTGATGGAGAATGAGCTCGGAAAAATAGCCACTGGGTGAAGGGAGTCAGTCAGTCTCTCTCTCTCTCTCTCTCCCCCCCCCCCCCGAGAGAGAGAGAGAGAGAGAGAGAGAGAGAGAGAGAGAGAGAGAGAGAGAGAGAGAGAGAGAGGAGAGAGAGAGAGAGAGAGAGAGAAAGAGAGAGAGAGAGAGAAAGTGACATGAGGAAATTCGTGTCCCTGTCCGAGTTGGTCCCGCTGCTTTTATTTCCGTCTAATACATGGTCACGGGTCAGAAGGAAAATCTTAAATGCTGAACTGAACCGAACTCAAGAAAAGGAAATGATTACAGGGAAAGTTTAGTGAGAGAAGCGCTGATGTTTGACTTTTCCTCGCTATTTCAATCAGAGAAAAAGAAAAGAATGGAAATACACAACTAAACTGTACAAAAAAACTTTTCCCCTGTTGATAAATGATGTAGAAAGTTCGCACTGCGGTGATAAAATTGTCGATGAATAGCCTGGGAAAGAGCAGATTATATTACTGTTGTGTGAGAAGCGTGTGCTCATGCGGGTATAAATACATAGAACCTTTA
>JACEEZ010000597.1:286139-363639 GCA_016584305.1 Chionoecetes opilio
ACGGACAGACAGACAAAGGAGGAATAGTGATTATCGACTAATAAATACATCGTCGGTATTAATTCATATACTCATCGACTGTCACATAAATACTTGCAATGGAGAGATGTGTATGAGATTAGCAGAGAGAGAGAGAGAGAGAGAGAGAGAGAGAGAGAGAGAGAGAGAGAGAGAGAGAGAGAGAGAGAGAGAGAGAGAGAGAGAGAGAGGAGGAGAGAGAGAGGAGAGAGAGGTCTTTATGGGTAGGCGCAGTACCTACAGAGCCACCTGAAGGCGCCCACCCATCCGTTCAGCCACAGCCTCCGCCATTTATGTCTTCGCACCACGCCACTGCTCTTTGATCGTTATGGAAAGGCGCCACCAACTACACTTAGGGAAGCCACGAACAGGAAACCAACATGGAAATAACATCGAGTCACTTACATAGGAATGATTATTACTATCAGGATCCAGCATTCACGTGATTAAGCTGAAGTAACTGCAAACAATTGGCTGTGAGGAAAATAATATGCTGAATGCGTGCTTGATAACACTGGAGGAGGAAATGTTTTGTTTGTCAACACACGTGGCCTACCCGCTCTGATAAGCTTGTGTGTGTGTGTGTGTGTGTGTGTGTGTACAGCAGCATGGGAAGGGTGGGGCTGTGAGGCGGGAAGGACACACGGGGTTCCTGGAGGGGTTAGAGGTAATGGTCCAATGGAGATAGAAAAAAAATAGACAGAAATGTAAAAAATAGACCTCAAAGTCCCTGGTATAGGAAATCATGGAATCCCGAAACAAGTGAGGCAGAACGTGAAGGAGACTGTCATAAGGCAGGTGTGAGTGTGACACAGGCGGCAGACCAGCCAGTCATACCACAAGTCTCTCTGCTACCTGCTAGTCAACCCTTTTTGCCTCACATATGACCTGTCTCTGCGTCTGTTATTTACCTGTTACTTTCATGATGCATTATAATAACTATCAGGCGCAAATATGTAGTGTTTGTCCATTAAGTGGTGTGTTTACCCCGGCGTGAGTATCGGGTTGCGGCAGTAGCTCTCTGTATAGGCACGAGCCCTGGCTTTGGCGCTGGACAGGTTTTTTTTACAAAGGATTACAAAGGAAACACAAACAGCAACAGACCGATAGGTCCTTACAAGGCTGTTTGCTTTAACTACACTACACTAACTAGATGATAAGAGAGAAAGGATAGGAAAGTAGAAGGCTCCTCCCCACCCACCCATCCCTCCAGCCGAAGCTGGCCGGAAATGAAGTGATACCATGCAGTATAGAAAAACTGCATGGAATTTGTGAGGAAAGTTGAAAGCTGTAATCTATGGCTAACTACTACTAGTTTGTGGGGGTAGGTTTAGTGCTTGATAGATAGGTCATGTTATGTGTGTTTTGTAATGGTGTGAACACAGTGTGGAGGTTCAAGGGTGGTGCGGCAGCCTTGCCTGGCGCTTTCTTGGGAGGCAGCAGTCAATCAGGCCCCAGCTCCGTTCAATCCACTGCGGATTGTGTACTTTCCATGTAGGACGCCGTACACTTCAATGCCTCCTGCAGCAGTGACCCCTGGTACCTTAAATCCCGATGGTGGTCACTAACTGACAGGACCCTTACTGGTCCACAACCCGTCACAGGTCGAGAGTAGTAGTGGTAACCGTTAACTCGGGGCTATCTGTGTGTGTTATGAGGTCTAATGTAGTGTTGGTGTAGGCTCAGTGTGGAAGTTCAAGGGTGGTGCGGCAGCCTTGCCTGGCGCTTTCTTGGGAGGCAGCAGTCAATCAGGCCCCAGCCTCCGTTCAATCCACTGCGGTAGTGCACTTTCCAAGTAGGACGCCGTGCACTTCAATGCCCCCTGCAGCAGTGACCCCTGGTATATAAATCCCGATGGTGGTCACTAACTGACAGGGCCCTTACTGAACCACAGCCCGTCACAGGTCAAAAGCTGTAGTAGTGACCGTTTACTCGGGGCTGTCTGAGACGTGTGGGAGGGGTTGTGTAGACGCGACTCGCAATCATTTTACGCAATGAGAGTAAGTATCAGAGGCCCGCGAGATAAATTTATTATTCCGAGATAAACAGTGACAACCGGGGATTTGATATGAAATATTTATCGAGGCGATTTTTAAATGATTCTATTGTATTTGAGTTTACTACGTCTGACGGCAGCCCATTCCATACGTTTACAACACGGTTTGTGAAGAAGTACTTTGCTTCGTTCGTTACAAACCGTTTCCTGCTTATTTTAAATCCGTTGTTTCTAGTTGAGCTTGACCGGTCTAGCGTGAAAAGATTTTCTGGGACTACGTTCGTAAATCCATTGAAGATTTTAAAGACTTCGATGAGGTCACCTCTTATCCTTCGTTTTGTTAGTGGGAATAAGTTAAGTTCTTTGAGCCGATTTTCGTACGATTTATTACGCAATCTAGGTATCATTTTGGTTACTCTGCGCTGTATTTTTTCTAGTTTATCTATGTCCTTTTTATAATAAGGACATATTTTATAATAAGGACAAAGGTGGTGCTTTGAGGCCAGGGACACGACCCTTACCACCGTGTTCCTTGTAGCAGGCAGGTAGTGAGCCTAAGCTTCACTCTATGAGGAGATACGAGTATGTTATATCACCTCCACCGCCTCTCTCCAACGTGTACAGGATGAAAGTGCGTATCTGGTGAAAATCGTACTAAAAACATAAATGGCAACAGCGACGCCTTGTAGTGGTGGTGCGGCACAAGACCTCAACCACCCAACTCCCTTGGCGCGGCAGTGTGACGGTGGATGTGACAGGTGGAGGGCGTGCGCTCCGCCTTCCTGGACTGCTGACTAGTGACAGTGGTAGTTCATCTGACTTCTTCGTTGATTCTTACCGCCAGCCGTAGTGTAAGAAGGGATTATATCAACCACAGTTAGTGACTCAGTTATCCTCGAGTCTGTGTGAACGACCGGCAGTGTCCAGCGAAAAACAGTTGTTCGAGGTGAAGGAATACTCTCCAGTTTTTGCTGATGTCAAGTGGAAGGCGACCTACTCACCTGATTGCCTGACCATCCTCCAGTCACAGGTAAGGAAGGGTCCCACGTGAGGCTGAGGTGTGACAGGGGAGCCACACTGAGGCTGCTCTGCTGTGTGGCTCCAGCACGTGTTGGGGGGGCGGGGCGGGGCGGGAGCTGGGTGGCTGTGGCTGTGAGGCCCGGGAAATACAGTCCCCAGTCCCACGGGAGGTTCCCCGCTGGAATGGTCTCGGAAACAGGAAGCAAGGATAAAGTGATCAGAGGACAAGGAAACAATAAATAATTGTAGCCTCCTTGCCAGAAGTCCGTCCTTTGGGTGATCGTGACTCAGCATGGGAGACTCCTGCTCCTCATGGGTGTTTGTAAGTGACCTGAAGCCTTATTAATCGCCTGACTGACCGTCCTCATTCAGGTGTTGCAGTGATGAGTACTCTGTCACTATCTCGTATAGATAGAGCATCGTCTTCTTTGCTGGTGTCCAAGTGGCTTCTAAATGACCAGCTTTGCTATGACCACGGTGATTATTGATGCAATGTAATGTATCATCTATGGTTAGCTTGATTTCTCATTCCTTCTGTGGTGGGGGTAGTTTCGGTGCTGACAGGTGTTTGGATCCTCTCACTGACCCATAATCTGATTCCTTGGGTGGGGAACGAATGACCGTGCAATTGAATACGTTAGTCAATCCGATCCAGGTCTTGCAAATAACAATTAAACGCTTACATTTAACAGTTAAACATTATGTCTGTTTGCATTGTGACCAGTTTCAAGGTGAAGGCGTTGCCAAGTCTCGATATATCCGTCTCGGTGCATCCCCTCGTGAGTCTCTTCTTCCTTCACTTTATGGTGGCCACGAGCAGGCCGTGATACGAGAGGTTCTGGGGTCCGGGAACCATTTACCTGAAATATGCATGTCACCCAAGAACAGTATTTTTTTCCATCGTATTCAATTTACTCTGTATTCTTGTATAACTTGGAGTAAGATAGGGTCCACAAGCAGGTTGGTTGATGAAAAGAGTGCAAAGCCGTGAGTGAGGCAGTCCATCTGGAGGGTGGTGGTTGTGGTGCACCGGTGTGGTTTTGAAGGAGGAAGACATGCACGCGGGTGTGTCCGAACCCTTGGCCTTGCGACAGGAAGGGGGCGGGAGGGAAGGTGGACCAACAATAGACGAGCAGTAACGACCACGAGAATTGGAAAGAATGGAAGAGAAAGCAACACAATGAAAAATTTCATTATAAGCACGAACACAGACACACACACACACCTCGTCACAATACCCTCGTGATTATGTTTTGCATATGTACAGGTAGCCTTAGCCAGAATAGTTATGCCTATTGTCTTGTAAAGCTGTTTTTCACTTCGTGCTATCACTGATGAGAGTGTAAGAAAGCCTTTAGAAACCACGTCGTTTTATTGTTTTTGTTAAGATAATGTCAAGGATGGGTCTTCTGAGTTAGCTCTTTATCCCACTGTTAACTTGAAACTCTCTCCTAAGATGCCCAGGTTCTCAATGAGCATCAACCAAGGTGTCTTCCACAATGATAAGAAAATAAAAATTCACGAAGGCTTTAAATCACAGGTAGTGTTTTCATTGTCATGTCATACAGAAGTCATTTTTAACACGAGAAGTCACCGAACCCGAGAAAAAGTTATGTCTCCGCTCATTTTTTTCTCACATAAAGAATTCTAACATTTTTGTATGGCATCGGCAGCCGCCAAGACACCCTAATCAGCATAAGTATGGCGGCAGGAGAACGAAAAAGCGTTCCACAAAAAATCCTGGTCGAGGTCGTAACATTAGTCTCCTGTCATGTAGTCTGGTCGCGGTCCATTTTTTTGCTTGACTCCCTTATCGTGCAGGGCAGCGGGACGTATCTGGCACATCTTACCCATAGTCCTCCGCCGCGCCCAAGGCAGAGGCGGATGGATGGCGTGTGTCGAAGAGCTGTACTGTTTTCTTTTCATTTCATCATTTTGCTACGGACAATCCTGTGCATAACATAGGTATAGATAATGAAGCGACAAAATAAACATTCCCAAAAGTATACGCGCATAGCTTTCACTCCAAACTTATACGCCTGTGTTGCCATACTTTCTAATGCTTCCTCCCTGTATTCATATATATTATGGCGAGTAGCTTTGTATTCTGCCAACACTTGTAATAAAAGAAAATAGAAGAGGCGTGGCCGGTGGTGAGGTGTGACACGCATACCCGACGTAATTGAATACCTGGGGAAGAAAGTACCAAATTGGAAACTGGAGAGAGAGAGAGATTTCACCAGTCGTCGGCTCGGAGACAGTAGTAGTCCTTGCACAGCGGCTGCCCTCTAGCGGGAGGTCGACGCCCTCACCTAAGGAACACCATTTACCATTGATAGGCCTTGACACCTCAGTAACACATTAGGGACGATATGTTCTCCAGGAGCCCAAGACACACCCTTAATCAGTGGCCATTAGTCAAAGCTGGTGTCATTATAATTTGATGATCCCATTGATCATTTCTACACCCTCTGTTTCCGTCAGAATACCTCAGTGTCACCATTGGTTAAGTCAGCTCGTCTTTTACAGCCTTTCCATGATAGTTGTTCGTCTCGCTGAGTCTCCAAATACAGTAAGTCATGTGCCATCTATCAATACCATGAGTAGATACACTCACGATACACTCAGTCCTCATGACCTTTCACAAGTTCTCACACATGAATTTGTCTTATCATTCTCAGCTTACTGTTTCTACGCTCATCCTGGTCGTCGACGTCATTTTCGCGTTTATAAAAGTTCTACTAGATCTTATTTCATTATTCTGAACTCTATCTTGACCATTTTCCATGTCGTCGTTGTCATCCCAGTCAGATTACTATTTCCATCCAGTACAAATCTCCTCACTAACGTCGCCCTTTCCTCACCCTGTTTCAAGGCCTTGGGATCAGAGGTTCTGCTGTGAGTGAGGTCGAGGTCCTTAGGTCTCCCTTGTACGGCGGTTGAGCAATGGTCTCTGGCAATACAAACATCACAGACAAATATTTGGTTGAAGTCTTGGCGCGGTGCTGTTGGTGCCCCGCCCTCCCATTCCTTTCACTGCGGTACTTACAACGTTAGTGTGCATGGATAAGCAATACCTAGTGAGACTTTTTGCATGGCTATTCTTTTTTGTCTTCTCAATTACATGAAGCGATTTTATTCGATTGTAGTTAAATATTTCGATTAAAATCATACTCAGAGGACGTTAGTTTAATGGAAATCAGTCAGTAAATAGTCAAATAAATAATAAATAAATAAGTCAATAAAGTCAGTAAGATACAACGAGAGACCTTCCCTTGCATCCAGGACGAAGAATAAACGTGGGGATCGTGAGAGAGGGAGGGGAATGAGGTGTAAGTCGAACGCCAATGTCAAGGCTGCCTCCTGCATGGGGGGAGAGGCGGGAATCGAACCCCTGCCGTGCAGTAAATGTGATAAGATTCCTGTGTCTCGTCGTGTTGCGTTTTTATATCAAGAATGAAAGAAGGAAATTTTATGCCGCATCGTTATCTCGCCCACAGGTGACTCGCGATCATTTGCGTCTGAAGGAATTTTTTCCTGCATAGTTTTTCGTCTTCTTCCTCTTCTGCTTCTTCTTTGCTTTTGCTTGTTTCTTCTTTGTTTTTTCTTCTGCTTCTTCGTTTTCTTCTTCAAATTGTCATCTTCATCATCCATATTTTTACGATTTTTCCAGTTGTGAAATATCTAATGTTTTTCCTCAACACACACGCACACACACACACACACACAACACAAACACACACACACACACATACATACACACACCATTTGTATTCCACACAAACACAAACACAAACATACACACACACACCATTTGTATTCCGTACAGATACACGGCACGTATATATCAAAATAGCTAAAGTTAGACGAGGAAAAAGAATGCGGCGCGGCAGGCTGTCTGGGTTGGTGGTGCAGGACATCGGAAGGGCAATGAGTGTAGCCTTGCCCGATACACTCCTGGGCATACCTCTTGAGGCAGGATCCTTAGACACGGTTGTATTATACCCTAAGCTCCTTCCTTCCTCAGGTCCTGATTTGACTTAATTGACTCTGTCCCACACTCAGTCTCCTCCTTTCCTGTCTTTTCCTTGAGTCTATTTTTTCCATCTTCTCTTTCCTCTTCATTCACTTACTCCACCTGCTTTCCTCCCTCTCTTCTCCTCCCTTCTCTCTCTCTCTCTTCTTCATTCACTCACACCACCTGCCTCCTTTCCTCCCTCTTCGTCCTCTCATCCTTGAGAAAACACAACTTCCTTTAGAGGGAAAAAATCCCAAGTGCTTCATGATAAGTGAAGCTGCAGCCTTGCACGTCAGCTCAGACCTTAATTCTTAGCTAACTTTTAAAGCAGTTTCTCATATCAGATCGTTGAACACACTAACTTTTAAAGCAGTTTCTCATATCAGATCGTTGAACACTCAGTCTGTTTGATTAAGTATGTATTGGCTTGTACTTCTTCTTTGCCATTATGTTGATAGAGCATTATGTAACTTTGTCGTTAGCTGACCTGTAATAGTAAAGGAAGTCCATTAAGCGGTCTATAACCTCTAACTTGCCTCTCAGCATCGGATGTATTTTACATAGGTCATTATTGTCCTCTAAAGCCTCGATAACCTTGAAAATGCAAAGTGATTCTCTCTTATTCTTAAACACCCATTTACTTTGTTGCCAATTAGTTTCTTCCTTTTGACCCCCTGCAACCTTCATTGACTTCTTTCCTTCCTCTTATCCTCCCCTCCTCACCTCCCATCATCCCTGTCCTACCTCTCAAGGTCTTCCGCGTTCAGTCCCACCAGCGCCGTGCCCTCCAGCACCGCCACGGGAGGAAGGCGTCTCCTAACCTCATCTTAATGCAACACAAGCACTCAGATCCGCCAGTTTTTAAGCTTCATAATTCTAGCTCAGCGTTGCAGTAATAAGGCGCATCGAACACACTATATCCCCTTGAGTCTCGAAACAGCCACTCTTACCTGATACTTGGGGTAACAAAACACAGGGCTGCTGGTGGGCGGGAAGGTGGGCGGAGGCAGCGGCTTCTGTGAGAGGATGAGGTGGTGGTGGAAGTGGTGAGAGTGATATGATAGTGAGAGGAGGGAGAGAGATGATATTTGTAGTGGTGATGGTGAACGTAGAAGATGGAGAAAAGAAGGAAGAGAGGAAAACGAGTACTTCTTTATTGTGAAGTTAAGGATAAGGAGCTGGGTGTGACAGGTGATAAGAGTGTGGAAAACGAAATGAAGAGGAACTGATATGGCGTTGCGGTGAAGGGAAGTAATTGAAGGACTTTCGTAGGGGAAGGGGTGACATGGCGGGATGGGCTTAACGGAGGCTTGGGCGTCGGTGGGTTATAGGCCGACGACGTTGTGATGGGCGGTAGCGTAGCGATAGGGCAGCAGTTTATTGTAAGTACTTATAAGTATAGGTGATGTAGTAGGTGAAGGGGTGTACGAGGGGATAAGCGAGGTCAAGGGGCGGAATAGAGTTGAGATATAGACATGAAATGTATGGTTGAAGACTGAGGGAGAAGATATTTTGGTGGTTATGTTAGTGTTTGTGTTCGGTGAAATGGTTTTGATAGTGTATATGTTGATGGGATGTGGTAGTAGCAGTAAAATAATAGTAGTTATAGTAGTGGTGGTGGTGGTATGGGGAGAGTATGATGGTGGTGGTGCTGGTAGGTAAGGATAAGGGAGGGAGAGAGGGGGAGGGGCTGTAGGTTGCAGCTGCCAACACCCTCCGCCCATTATTGGGATAAGTATCTGTGGTTGCCTCGCCGGACTCGCCACCTTCAAAGCGGCGAACCACTTTCTCTTCCCCTTAATTAACATCGAACACAAGAAAGCGGCGTGTGATTCAGAAGATAACCCCACACCACCACCACCACCACCATCACCCTTAGTACACAACTTAGAAAATAGTGGAAAGTCTAGCAGAACACCCCAATAAAGGTCATGATGAAAGTAAGGAAGATAATTAATAAAGCTTTCACTACTCGAAACTTCAAAATTTTATCTGTGGTGGACGAAATTATGTGTTGATGGACAAAGACTCTTAATCATGCAGGTGAAGTACTTACCTCTTGCTTTTCGGCGAAGCTTTGATCTCGCCGAAAAGACTCGTAAGTACACATAACTTCGCCTTCCCCTAAATTGATCAGTATGTTCAATCCTCGTAACATTTTATCCTGCCGTGTTATGTTAACAGATAAAATTCACAAAACCTTTATAGACGATATAATTATCGGCCTATTTATATATTTTATGTATTATATTTTTCTCCCTTACGTACCTGTCTAGTAGATTTGAGGCTTTGTAATTATGTTTTGTTGCACCGATGATTGTGTTGCGTTACCACCAGAGCCGCCGACCGGTCAGTGTCCGTTGTCCAGACCTTCCCAGTGCAAGTAATTTCCCGTTGTACATTGGGCTTAACAATTTCCAGCTCACTCAACACTTAAGTACTCGTCAAGAAAAAAAAACTTTGCTAAATACATGTATTGATATAACTTAATATCATTGTCCTGCATTAGTGATGACAGCGATTATCCCAAGCACTTTGACATTTTGTTTTTAAGTTCCACCGATTTATTCATGCAGCACTGCAGTGTTGGGTTTTTTTTCTCTTTTTTATCTGCCCCTGAGCCTTTCTCCGGGCGTGCACAGAAAAATACATAACAAACAAAAAGAAAGAACACGGGAACATCGATCTTTGTACATGTTCGAGTAAGATGAAAAAGTAAAATTGGAGGTTGTAGATATGCTGACGCTCAGGTTCCTACGAGGTATTAACAAGACGGTGGAGAAGACGAGCCGTGGTGGACGCAGCGGCAGACACGCCCGGCCGTCGCGGGGAAGAGCGATGATGCTGCTATTGACCCTAGATAAGTGAGGCAGATAGGTGTGCAGAGTTACTGGGATGCCTCGTCGGCCCGTCCTGCCGTGGGAACGAGGGGCTGGGACCTTCATGCGTCTTTGTGCCAAGGAGTATTTCTTTTTATATGTTTCCAATTCTCCTGTGTGAAAATGAAAACTGAAGATGTTTAAGTCGTGGAAGTTGTGCCGATAGAATTGGAAAACCAAGGCGCAATGTTTCTTTCTTGCCTTACATGACCCGGTGACTCACCCTTAAAATTACTTCCTTTCTTCTCATAATCTTCCTCCTCTTCCTCTTCCTCCCCACTCTCCCTTCCCTCCTACCCACACTTCTTCCCTCCCTTCCTTCCTTCCTTCTTTCCTCCCTTCCTCCCTCCCTTTCTTCCTCTCCCGTGCTGGGGCAATAACCGGAAGTCTTTGTTTTCTGGGTTGAATAATCGCCGAGGAGGAACTTTTAGCGACGCCCCGCCAGTGTGTCCTCGCCGCCAAGATTTCTAAAATATAATTGCTGTGTTGCAACAAGATTTATGTCGAAACTATAGCACTATTGAGAACGAGGACTATTATACTATAGCACTATTAAGACTCAAGATATGAACCGCTCTAGAAAAAACAATTGCTGTGTTGTAAGAGGAAGTGTTGAAAGACAATATTGTGGGGATTCAGAAGTTGTATCCTAGTAGCGAAGGTTCCTCGGTCTGTCTGCTTCTTAGGCCGTCTTACTTTTGTGCTTCAGGCTTTTTTTCTGATCTGTACCTCCTCCCTCACTACACCCACACCTGACACTTGTACCAGGAAGGGATGTGGTGGACATTTGGATTATCACCACGGGCGACATGGGTTATGGAAACACTACAAGGGGTGGTGACGGAGCGTGAAGGGAGTACAATGTTCCTGTGGAGTGCGGAGAGGTCCCCTTAATGTCGGGTGTCGAGCACCTTCGCGATCAACGACCTCTGGCCAGGAGCTTTTTTCACCTGCCACAAGCTATGGTAGTCCTTTAACAGACTGACCAAGAGTTATGGTCGTAGTGCCAACCATCAACAAACACCCAGTGGGCTCCACCGTACCCACGAATGTCTAGAAACAAATAAAAGGAAGTATATCCCATTAGAAAGGCTAAACATCAGTCATTCAGGAAAATCTTAAATTTGGACCAATTTAATAAAATCACAAAAGCCCCATCGAGCATCTACGAGGCGTAAACTCCATTCAGCATTTCTTTCATTGAATTAACCTGGGCGTTCCAGCCTCAAACATTCCTTTTAGGTCAGGGAGGCACCTTCAGGAGTCACATTAGGGTACATGAGTTTTACTTTTTACCATTCAATACGTGTGATGGCCTTGCGGGAGGTGTTGCGGCCACTGCGGAGCCCACTGGGTGTTGGTTCATGTTACCACTAAGACCACAACTTTTGGTCATTTCATGAAAGGATTACCGTGCCTTGTCGCAGCTGTAAGAAAAAAAGTCCTGGACAGAGGTCGTTGATCGGGAAGATGTACAACTCTCGGCATTAAGGGGACTTCCTGCCTCGGGATAATGACGTTATGATCTCTGGCTGAGCAGGGCAACGCCCCGAGCTTTCTTGCGGACCGCTGGCTCCTGGCAGACTCCTCCCTCTCCACCTGCCGCCACGAGTAACATTGTACTCCCTTTTCACACTCCTCACTATCTTATCCATAAACCTTCTCGTCCATGGCGACTACAACTCCAGGTAGTAATCCAAGGCTTCCGTCTTACCCTGTCCTTCTTTCTTTTGTTCATTTCCATGAAGTCTAAGAAGTCTGTCATTACCACCACCACACCACCACCACCACCACCACCCCACCTCTTCTCTTCCGTCAGCGTCATCAGGCTGGGGCGCCGCAGCCTCAGTCTTGCCTTGTTCCGTATATCTGTGGGCCCCATCCTCCACCCCCCGAGCGGTCACGACCCCTCAGTTCCCAGGCCGTCCGCTCTGGGCCGATAACCTACTGTCGGTTTGTTCTTTTTTTACTGACATTTGATCATCAAGGAAGTTGGTCGATGATTGATTACTTTTTTTGTCACCATGTCCTGTCTGAAGAGAACCGAAGTCTTCGGCTGCATAAGGATATTTGTCGTTTCGCCTCGCTTGGCGATTAATTAAGTAGTCTTTTCGTATAATTAATCGACAAATGTATCTCATTAATCACTAATGATTCAATTACGTAATGACCTTTATTTCCTTAGACCAAGACTTGCACGTTCCGCGTGAATTCACTTTACCAAACACACTCGTCTCTCGTTGCAAGAATCACAACCTTCTGCTGACTCCAGGAGGAATGTGTGGACAGGCGTATGAGGTCACCAGTGGCTTCGTGGAGGCGGGGACCGAGGTATCCTGAGAATACGGTGGCCGCGGAGAAGAGATAAATTAATGACTCGATAAGGATGGTCGGAATATCTGATCGAACATAAATCAAAAGAAGAATTAGCCAATAACGGAGATTTTATGGCATTACATTAGAAGGACAAACTAAAGTCATCCAAGAAAAGCCGGAAAGGGAGGCGGCGCGGGCGTGGAACTGTGCGGGAGTGAGGAACTGTGGCGAGGAAGGGCGGGTGTGGTGAGCACGACACGTGGGAACACAAGGGCCTGCTCTTCACAGTCGTGACCTGCCCCGACTCACGCCTTTTCCCGCCCCTTGACCCCCGCCCTTGGTGCGTTACCGCTGCCATCCATACGCCAACTGCGCCTCTGTCCCTCGACCCATGCCGCTGATGATGTTACATATATGCATGTAGTACACACACACACACACACACACACACACACACACACACACACACACACACACACACACACACACACACACACACACACACACACACACACACACACACACACACACACACACACACACACACATGTATAATGTTGTTAACTTGCATAGTTGTAGTGTCGTCAACAGTGATGCAGACAACAAAGTAGCGGTTGGTTATGACAAGTTTGAGCGTCTGTTTGCATTGTGGCGCACAGCGGCGCCGCGCCAAGACACACATCACACATGATACCTTGGCCAAACAAGTCGACCACCCTGACCGCGCCGAGGGTAATATCACCTTGTAAGGCAGGGCGCCGCTCCGCCCTCGCCCCTTAAGGCAGCAGCCACCCAGAAACACGAGTTCTTGACCTTTTTCTCAAGCTGCACTTGGCTACGCCTGTTGAAGGGAATAAATTCTGTTCTGGTGAAGATTCCGCCCCTTAACTTCCCTCTGTCTTTCCTTCTCTCTCTGCTTCCTCCTCATTGCATGTGGTGGCTGAGGGCGAGGAAGGGGGAGCACCTTAAACAAGAGAACACAGTCTGCCCAGTACCTGTAGAAGGGGACGCCTCCATCCCCACGTGTAACCCACATCTCACCCCGCCTGGAAGTCCCTCCGTCATGCGCTGCGTTAATCGACACTAATCAGAGTCCGAAAAACAACAATCGCACACACATACACACACACACACACACACACACACACACACACACACACACACACACACACACACACACACACACACACACACACACTGTATAGCAGAAAAGTAAAACCTTCTATAACAATTGTGGGGAAAGCAAGAACTTCGTAATGCACCGAACTGTATATGCTTGTGAACAAAGGGAGAACTCTTACACTACACACACACACACACATTGCATGTATAGTGCGTTGTTTGTGTCTCTCTGAACAATGAAATTTACAACAAAGCTAGATTATCCCCTCCACTGCCTGAGACAAAAACCACCACTAATACTGACATTACTACCACTACCCTCTCCTCTTCCTCCTCCTCCTCCTCCACCACATGCACGAGTCAGCATCCTGGGCGTGCCTGGGCCTAGTAGTGTAAGAAACCAAATTGCTCCCAGTCATGTCCTTTCCTTTAGATCTTGGTCCTGATTAAGTAATTAGCCGCCGCCCAGACATTAGGGATTGGCCAGCCGTTCACAGATTATCCTCCACAAAGGCAAAGGAACGCGGTAATGCCAGGGATGGAGAGCCACGCCACGACCCCGCCGATCTGACATGTTCCTGAGAGAGAGAGAGAGAGAGAGAGAGAGAAGAGAGAGAGAGAGAGAGAGACTATACAGGTGAATGTAGAGAAGCACCACCCAGTTTTGTTAATTCGTAATCGTACAGTAAACAAGAAAAATAGGCAAGAAAGAGATCAGCAGATTATATACCACTAAAACAGCGCATGTTAGTAAACTCTTAAAGCACACGAACACAAAACAAAAGAGAAGAAGCCAAAGTAAAGTTGATAAAAAAGCCACGACAAGAAGACAAGAGTACATAATTTATAGCCATTACCATTGTGGCTTTTAGAATACAGAAGGAAAATTATAGCCATTACCAGTGTGGCTTTTAGAATACAGAAGGAAAATGTATAGCCATTACCAGTGTGGCTTTTAGAATACAGAAGGAAAATGTATAGCCATTACCAGTGTGGCTTTTAGAATACAGTAGGAAAAACGTATAATTTGCGTATACCTTTTCTTTACGCTTCATTAGTAATAGCGCTTCGGGTGTTCTGGCAGTGTGTTTTTAAGGAAAGAAGAGAAAAACACTTTCACGGCAATTGCAACGTCGAGCCTGAACCACAGAACGTATTACTCGCTGACGTCAGCAGATTTGAAAGTTAGGGAGAGTGAGTCAAGGCTTGTTATAGCTCTCTCTCATTTTTCTCCCTCCAAATTGTCAGTTAGTCAGTCAATTTGTCAGTTAGTTTGAACAGAAATAGATAGCTGGATAACTAGGCATTGATACATTAATAAACAGACAGAGAAAGATAGAGAGAGAGAGAGAGGAGAGGGGGTAACTGCTTACTATTATACTCAAACTGTTAGTATTCCTCCTCGTCCTCCTAGTCCTCCTCCTTGTTTTATGCTATCCTGTCCTCCCACATACAATTTACCATTCGTAGTTCAATAGATACACTCATTAGAGATAGGCACTTCCCTGGTATCTGTTCCTGCTATGTAATCCTATGCAAACCTCCTCCACATACACCCCCCCCCATCTCCCTCCCCCTTGGACGACACACTCCTGGTATCTGTTCCTGCTATGCAAACCCCCCCCCCACCCCCCTCAGCGTGCAGGGCCGTGACTAGTGGGGCTGACTCAGCGCGGCGGGCAGGAAGGCATGTAAGCGTGATTTCTCAATAATCGACGGTGTATTGTAAGCGATTGTTCCTTGACTGTGCTCTTTCTTCTCCATTATGAGTCTTCCACTTGCTGGAAGATTAGCTAGTCTTCCACTTGATTAGGTGTTAGTTTCCTTCTCAGTTTATATTTCAAAAGTCAATTGGGTGCAACTTTTTTTCTTTCTTATGCTTGTAATATTGAGGACTGAGGAGGATAAACTTTCTTTTCCTCCACACTGGTAATAATAAGTGGGAATACTTTCACGTGTTGGGTTATTTCGTTTATCTTACAGTTTCAATTTTTTTCCCGACTTGTTTTCGTGCTGTTTTAGATTGTCCGTTCATGCAGATTTTCTCTTCGTGCATCGCTACATCATTAATACTTTTACTTATGATCGATGTACCTCTTGTTTTCTCACTAATGGCTACCTACGGCGTGTTGCTTATTTTACATTACTTTCTCATCGCTTAATGTCAGATCTTTCGGTGGTCTCATTGTGGCTACCATAAGTACAAAGCTAGGTCTGTAGGAGCTGTCTCTTTAACCTGCCTCACCTGTGCCCCGGCGGCTGCGTGTCTCGGCTTGGAATTCCCCTCAAGTGGTTCTTAAAAGCGGCTCAAAAATTTTCCTTGTTTTCCCTCGCGCCGATGAAAGTAGAAAGTCGGAGGAGGAGGAGGAGGAGGAGGAGGAGGAGGAGGAAGGTCACCGCTGCGGACACGGGGTCACACGCAGGCTTCCCAGAGAAAAGAATAGGAATAATACAAGTATATACATATCACTTTATTATCAATATTGAAAGTGACGTCCCTGTCTTGCCCCCCGTCATTATTGTAAGCCATTTACAGTACTACACTTTTAAACGTACTACACTACTGTTGCATTTATCTTGTTACTGAAATAATGTTCCTATAGTTTCTTTATCTTCGCTCCTTCTCCCACCTCACCTTTTCTCTATAGGTCATATGTTACTGAGGTAGCACAAGTTTATGATTTGTTTATGGGGTTGAGGGTAAGGGGGGAAGGGGCCGCGTCAAGCAAAGTGGAAGATATGAAATGTTTGGCACCTGAAATGCTAAGGTCGGGTGAGGCATAGAAAGTTGAGTGTAGAAAGTGCATAAAGGCATTGTGCTTGTGATGTTTGTGTGTGTGTGTGTGTGTTTGTGGAGTGGTGGGAAGGTGTGTATGTAAGTGGGCACATGGATGATGGATTGAGAGAAAGACAGAGACAGCAGACAGTCTATATATTTGTTGAATAAATATACAGTAAATTATGTCTTATATTTTTCCTTCTTCCTCTTATCGCTTCACCACCTTCAGGAAGTTTTCAATCATCGTTTTGGCAATAGTTTAGGCGAAATAGAAGGAACAGGAATGAGTAATGGATGTTCGTCGTAGTAATAGTAGTAGCAGAAATAGTGCACATATGGTCACCAGTCCGTCATCAACAGCTAGTGTTCTCATGCTTAGAGGTGGTGGGAGGCGACGGTGCTGGGAAGGCGGTGAGGAGGCTGCGTGGTGCTGGTCACACAGACACACATTCCCGTATTTGGCTGCCGCTTACCACACGAGACTGGGGAGCAAATATATCAGCAGCTGGTGTGTTTTGATCTCCAGTATTTACATTTTAGTTTTACGTGCCCTCACTGCGTCGCGACGGGATTGCCTTTCTTGTCAAGAATGGTTTGGTGTTCCCTTGATCAGAGCAAATGTCATATGCGTGGAAAAGTTACTTAGAATACGAAAGAGGGAAAGGAAGGTCAGGTGTAAGAAAGGAAGAAAGACCAGTGATACAAAGAGGCGCAGATTACGAAGGGACAAAAACGAGACAAAGACAAAGTACTTTATGAGATGAACGTGAGCAGTGAGAGTGATTTGGTTCCCCTTCTTAGCGTGTCATTATCGTACACGTGTTGCCGTGTGCGTGTCTAAGTACTGTATGTATACACGCATATGCCGTCCATGCGTGAGGGGCTCGGTACACGTCTTGACGGCGGCGAGAACTGTTACTTGGACGCTTGGAAGGGTTCGTCTCGCGCCTAGAATAATATTGACTTCCGGATGGCGTTACCGGAACACCTGCATGGGCGTTGCTTCCGTGACGTGTCTGCCGCCGTCCTGCACCCCGTTAAAAGGCAGCACCCACGCCACCCCTCCGACCAGCCCTACGCCCACGCCCTCCCTCCAACCAGCCCCACGCCCATGCACGCCCTCCCTCCAACCAGCCGCACACTCTCCTTCCACTCAACCCAAGCCTCCTCATCCTTCCCCCCCACTGTTCTCCAAGCCGTTGCCTCTCCCCTATCACAAGCACGTGCCTCGGCCTACACTCACGGTGTGCTACTAAGGTGTTTGTGTGCGTGCGTGCCAGCGTGCACACACCCCACCACCGCCGCCTCGTGTGTGTGGTCATATGCATGGCATGCTGAAGGCCCGGCCCGGCCCGTGGTTACAGTTGCCGGGAAGTATTTTCATCATTTGCTTAATTAGCGGCCAAACCATGGGCTGGTCATGGTCCTCCGCGCCCCGTGCTGGGAGGGAGGGGGGAGGGAGAGGGAACCAACAAGGCGCCGCAGGGGGTGCGGAGGGAGAGGCTGCGGCTGAGGGAGGGGAGTCACCTCGTCCATCTCTGAGTTTGCTACGCGGCACTAACCTGGCATTACAATGGTCCGGCACGATGGCGCTTCCATAACTTATTCTGATCGTATTTTCTCAGTCACCCTTAATATTTACGAGGGAGCAGCGTGTGTGTCTGCTCTCAAGGTTACCTCAGTACACCTGTTCTGGCTCCAGTGTATTTATTTACCTACAAGACTGGTGAACCGACTGGTAAGCGATAAATTTACTGACCTTGAAGGCTTAAGATTAGTGGGTGATTATTTCTTGCGGCGTTTTTTTTTATGTAATGCGATGATTCAGTACAGATATATTGTCACTGAACACTGTGAACAGCAAAGAACATAACGTAGTGGGGATGGAGCTTTTCTCTCAATAGTCATCAATTTGCTGCAGGAAATATGAAGCGTGTGAAATTTCATCCAGTTTACAATTTCTTATATAAAGACGGTGTGATTAGTGCTGAGGTAAGAATGAGAACACCGAGGATAAAGTGCAGGAAGTTGGTGTGAATAGACAAGAAAAATTAAATGGTCTCAGGATATTTGAGGTGAGTGTGGCGCCGCGAGACACGTGATGCCCTCCAGGGACGGTGTGTGTGTGTGTGTGTGTGTGTAGTGGGTGTGTCTGATCGATTACCTGTGTGAAGGGGATTTGGAAATACACACTTCATGAACCTTTACCCACTTAACGACGTATTTATTCAGCAACACATCCTTGTACCGCCTCACGCCTTGCCCCTTCTTACCTCCCTCCCCTCCACATCACACCCCCTCACGCCTCCCACCGCATCATGCATCCTGCCCTTGCCAGCCCACGTCTTTCCCACAACCCCCACCTTGCCTATAGACAGGATCTCCCTCGCACTGTGTATCCTCCCCATGCCAACCTTATCGCCCTTTCTTTAGTATCTCCCTAGTCGTGCATCCTCTCCATCTCACCCTACATCTTCGGCTATTTGTCTTCATATATAACATCTCCCTCACGCAGCTTCATCACTCCTTTGCCCTTCGCTGCATCCTCTCCATCAGTCTTTCTCTTTGCCTCCTCCTCCATCACGTTAGCCCTAAGGGAAAGACCGCCAACACTCCCTAATACCGATGAAGGGATCTCCTACTCCTCGTTCTCCTCCTCCTTCTCGAATATATGAGGGCCACACTAACTTACGATCTTCTGTTGATAATTTAATTGATTTAATCTAATGTTTGATGCGTAATAATCACAGCCAATCTTTATTATCATTATATACGTTGGCATCTTAACTTAAGGTGACTCGCCTTTGACTTGATTACTTGGCTGCAAGGGTTTCATATATTTATGTTTGTTATTATTATTTTTTTATCTGACCGTGTTTTTTCTCCCTCCCTGACAGGTGAGTCATGTGTAATGGCAGATGTTGCGCCCCCTGCTTGATGCGTCCCTTGACCTGTGTGAGTATAATACCTGCTCTCTCTCTCTCTCTCTCTCTCTACACACACACACACACACACACACACACACACACACACACACACACACACACACACACACACACACACACACACACACACACACACACATACACACACACACACACACACACACAGTCACACAGTACTACGCAACGTTTTTCTTTTGTATATTATATACCATGTGGGAAAGTTTTTTTTAAAGTGTGTTAAGTGTGTATTTATCTTTTATTATATCCTCTTAAGAGTGTTCACAGCCAGTTTTAGATTCACCCTGCTATAAACTAACCATCAAACTGTCTTCCACCGGTGACAAAACACCCCGGCGACGCCACAAAGACATCACGTGGCCCCGCACTCTTCTTTCCTCGCCCTACCTGCTCACAAATCAATCTCCCCTTTTACACGCCTCTTCTTCCCCTCCACCCTCCCATTTCTTGCCCTGGGGAGGCACCTAAATGGATGGTTGATGAATAAATTTTCGGTTCTAAGGCCTAATGCCGGTAAGGTCATGAAGGTCAGAGTCAGAGATGTGATGCCGAAGCTATGTTGAGGAAGAGCCGTGTTGGTGGAGGAGGAGATGGAAGAGAAGGAAGAACAGAATTAGGAGTAGGGAAGAGAGGGCAATTACCTGGGCTGGATAACCTGTCGTGCATAATGGTTGCAGGAAATGTTAAGATTGTGTATAAACTGATGCGCAATTTTGTTCTTCGTGAGGTGATTATGGCAATTCCAGTGTTAGGTGTGTGCTAGTCTCAGTGAATGTTCTGAAATGACGGCCTAGGGGACAAAGATGACAAATTTGTGTGGTTGAATCTCCCTCAACCGTGTGGATGTACTAAATGTTCCCTTGTGCCTCGTGGCCGCGCGGCACTGTTAGAGCAATTTATCTTTCAGGCACTAAAGATGAAGAAGACTTGCTAAGATGCGGACGCTGCGGTTTTCACTCCTATCGCCAGTTTTATAGCAGTGTCGAGGGCTACTTCTCCGGACCTTCCCGTTTTATCCATATTCTCTTCCTCTTCCTCTTTTCTCTCCCCACCACTGTGCGCTCCATGCAGGAACCAAAATACAGAAAGGTCGAATCGGCCATTGCGCCTTTTGTATGTTGTTGCTGAAGAAAAAAAATTGCTGCGTGCAGGCATGTCACGAAGGCTAAGTCAGTGGGATTGAGACCAACAATACGTACTGTTGACTCAACTTTTTTTTTTTTTTACTTCGCATTTTCACTTCCGTGAAAGCAGAATATCCAGGGAAATGAAAGAACGACAAGTTACTGACACTCCATATCAAGACCTAACCCTCCTTGAAGCTCTCCATGCACCTGTGCTGTTCGCCGCAGAGCAGTAAGTAGTGGAATTTTTTTGTTCTACTTATTTTGTATTCTTTGGCCATTCTTAGAAGATAAAATAAATTGTTATCACCGCAACCATCGCCACCGTCACCGCCATGTGCGACTCCAGCGTCGAGGTGTTTATGGGCAAGGTCCGTAAGACAACAAAGACACCGCCATATACAGTAGTGTTTGAAGATACGAGAGACAGTTATCAGATCGGCGTATGCTCAGCCGTGGCAGGCGCGCCTCTTCCGTTGCCTTTTGTTACTGAAGCTGTTGTTCCTCAGCGGCCCAGGAGCCTGCCTGTGGACCCTCCTGGGTGGCTACTCCGGAAGGTCCCGTTAAAGTGTTGTCAACAGTTTCCTCCTCAAGGCAAATTAAATACAGCTGTTTGTTTCTTTCTCTTCAAGTCCGTTGCTCGTTTTTCAGCCTCTGCCTCGCTAAGGTGGCGGGACGCGCTGCATTGAGTTGGCTAATAGTAACTTCGAGATTTTGTCTTGAAAAGCTTTTGCTCATCACTAGTTTTCTCTTTGACAATAAGAAAATAATATTATGCATGTTTTATACCCCCTTAATGCCATCATACTTTGTGCCTTCAAGCTGTTCTTACTATACAACGCTTCTACATGTAGTACTAAACCTCTTCAATCTCTTTTCCCTTTTTCTCTCCATTCTCCTTCATCTTTGTGTCCTCCTCCTGCTCCTCTTCAATTATCTCCTCGACTTCTTGCCGCTGTCTCCCTCCCTTGCTTGTCGGCCGCCCATCGCCGCGCCGCCCACGCCTCATTATCGGCCTCATGTCCCCCGCCATCACCACACCTTCAACACCCTTCGTGGGATGTTAATTCTTACTCGCTTTAAGTTGGCTTTGACTTTGAATCCAAACGTTTGTAACTTGTTTAAAAGTATGCCCACCTTTTAAAATTATTGAATTCATATTTTGTTTCGAAAATAGAATCTGCCCCTATTTGATGAAATTAATCTTAACTTCCTTTCTTTAATTGATAAAAAATAATAATTATGGATTTGTAATTAACTAACTTATATTGGAACTGAACTTTCGATATTTCTAAAGAAGACGAAAAGGTTGTATTCAGCATTTTAATGAAGTAGAATCACAAGGTGTATCGCTGTGCCACTGACGCGTAAACGAAACATTCTCCTCTTAGATCAGCATTCACAACACTGTCTCCGCGCCTGCCAGACCCTCACTACTCCCTATACCCACCCTCCCCTCACTACTCCCTATACCCACCCTCCCCTCACTACTCCCTATACCCACCCTCCCCTCACTACTCCCTATACTCACCCTCCCCTCACTACTCCCTATACCCCTCCCTCACTACTCCCTATACACCTCCCCTCACTACTCCCTATACCCACCCTCCCCTCACTACTCCCTATACCCACCCTCCCCTCACTACTCCCTATACTCACCCTCCCCTCACTACTCCCTATACCCACCCTCCCCTCACTACTCCCTATACTCACCCTCCCCTCACTACTCCCTATACCCACCCTCCCCTCACTACTCCCTATACTCACCCTCCCCTCACTACTCCCTATACCCACCCTCCCCTCACTACTCCCTATACTCACCCTCCCCTCACTACTCCCTATACCCACCCTCCCCTCACTACTCCCTATACGCACCCTCCCCTCACTACTCCCTCCTCTCCCTCCCCTCACTACTCCCTACTCACCCTCTGATTTGATTTGATTTGATACATTTATTAGGACAAAAAATACATACAGTCACATATGTGCTAAGGCCTACCTAGAGACACACATGAGAGGGATATGCCGTTGTCCCAAAGGACGTGTATGGGTGCCCAGGCAGTCCCGCCCTGAGCATACTGATCATAAGTACATTACTAAACACTGCATAAATGTGATAAGAATGACTTACATAAAAGTTTGGCTGTCCAGCATTGTACATAAATCTACCTACCATTACATTACCATCTATAACATACTGTTGTTTTTCTTTATTTTATTTTTATCCTATATCTTTACTATGAGGTATCCCATATTATAGATATATACACACATACATATACATATACATACATATATACATATACATATATATATATATATATATACATAGACGCACACATACACATACACATACACATATACACACACATGAGCAGATGTAGATATACATACATTCATACATACACACATACATACACATGCATATGCACACATATATACACATGCATACATATATACGCATACACACATACACATACAGACAAACATACACATACGTATACATACATACACATGTTCGCACACATGCATACATATACACGCATACATACACACACATATACATTCACATATACGTACACAGATGTACATATACACACATACATGCATATACAGACATATACATACATACATACATATATCCACACCCACATATACACATATACACACATATGCATACTCACATATATATACTATTGCATTATTATCCATATCTACTATATCTACTATTTTGCCGTTGCACTTATCCTGATCCCATAAGACGCTGGAGGCTGGTTTTCCGTAATGCCGCATCAACCTGACCGTTGTTTGTCATCCAGATAACTTGGTCCGTGACATTATCTATATCGGGATGTCTGAAAGTTGCCAAAGATGGACACTGCAGTATGTAATGTTGCAAGGCGTGGGACCTGAGTTGCTGGCATAATCTACATTTTTTGTCGTCCTCGGGCACGTTCATCCCCAGTTCCCAGTAAAAGGGGGACCCCAACCTAAGTCTCGTGAAGACTGTGTCTTTCCATTTAGTTCTGTGTTTGCCGTATGAGAAGTGTGTCTGCAGTGCAACATTTGTATAGTGCGCCATGAGTGGATGGTTGGCATATTTGTTTTCCATCCTGGTTTTGTCAGTGTCGTTTTGAATATCCCTAATCTGAGTCTTGACTTGTCTCATGGACAGTGTGCCCTGGATATCTACTGAGTCCCTGCACGTTGCCTGCTTGGCGATGTCATCCACCCTTTCATTGAGAGTTATCCCTACATAGGATGGCACCCAAATGAAGGTCACGGATCTACCTGTCCTTTCAATGCCCTGCAAAATACCCATACACTCGTTCACTATCTCCTCAAAAACAGGGTGTGGACTCCTGAGGGATTCCAGAGCTCCCCTGCTGTCTACATAAAAAAATGTGTCCCCAACACCATCCTTGACTTTCCCAAGGCCAAGGAGTATGGCAGAGAGCTCAGCCTGAGTGGAGGAAATAGCATCAGACAGTCTATAAGCATGATGGGTGTCCGTAACCACGCCATGTACATCATACTGCCTCACCAGAATACCACACCCGGCCCTGCCACTCTCCATGACAGACCCGTCACACCACACGTGTGTACTGTTCGCCTGCCAGAAAGGTGAAAGTTTCTCCAAGAAAATGTATTTAAGTTCATGTGGAGCATACATGTGCTTTTTCTTATCCAGTGGCGATATTATTATGGTTACTTGTGTGTTCTGCCACGGAGGGCCCCTCTTATGTCGTCCCTGTGTTTCACAGCTGTTCATCAGGTCATACCTATCTATATCTGCCACTAGTGTAGCTAGAAATCCTCTCCGGCCCTGTTTCCTAAAAGTTGTGAGCCCAGCAAGTCCAGTGGTGACACTATCAACTAATGTGGCCCCTCCCTTGGCCCTCATATGCCTTACGCCAGCTGCCGAGTTAACTTGGGAGACCCTGTCTTTGAGAGCAGGGAGGCTGAGTTCCATTCTCATGCAGTCTACCATCGCATTTTTAGGGCAGTTTAGGATGATCCTCATGGCAGTGTTTTGTAGCTTCTCAAGTTTTTCCATCCTTCCCGAGCCAAAGCAAGAGAGGACAGGACTAGCATAATCTATTAAAGACCTGATAGTGCTGATGTACATGGTCCTCAGCACAGGAACTCCGACACCATTCCCACTCCAGGCTAAAGCTTTCATGGGTTGGAGTCGCGCCCTACACTGCGTTACCAGGTGGGTCAGCTCCGCCTCTTTACTATCAGCTGAGTATCCTACATACATTCCGAGGTACTTATAGGATCTCACTCTTGCAACGTTTTTGTTGTTGACGGTTAGGTGTATGTCCCCAACTGCTCGACATTGAAACTTTGTCTTTTCCTCATTTAACACGAGACCCATTCTCTGGGTCACAATCGTGAACTTGTCTAGGGCAATTTGCATATTACGTACATCTCTACTCTGAAGGAGGATGTCGTCAGCGTAAATCACAGCATTTACATTGTGAGATAGCTCTAAGGAACCGACTTTATTCATCAAAATATTGAATAACATGGGGCTTAATACACCACCTTGAGGAGTGCCAAGAGTAAATGCTTTCTGGTCAGATAAGGAACCCTGAAACAGGACTCTCGCCTTCCTGCCATGGAGATAATCGCCTATCCAGTGGAGGAGCCTGCCACCCACACCCATAGTAGCAAGTTCATACAGTATAACTTCACCCATGGCCTTGTCAAAGGCGCCTTTTAGGTCTATAAAGACGCGGCAGTAATCAGCCCATGGGTAAACACCTTATAACAGCATCAGCTGTTCCCTTCCCCTTAATGAAACCAAACAGATTATCGCTGATGTCATCGCCTACTCTATACATTAATCTCTCCAAGAGGACTCTCTCCATCATTTTAGAAAAGCATGTTGTTAATGATATCGGTCTATAGCCTCCACTGACCTTAGGGACAGGGATTATGATCGCCTCCTTCCATGCTTTGGGCAGCCTTCCTTCCCTAAAACTCATGTTAAATAGTCGTAACAGTGGTCCGTCGTGTATACTAGCCAAGCAGTTAAGTATTTCATAGGTAATACCATCAGCTCCTGGAGCAGTAGATTTTCCGTTTTTTATGGCTCGCAACAATTCATCCTGAGTAATATCCACATCTGTTTCATCTCCCACGTTTAGGGCAGTGAGGATAGAGGATCTCCTCTCAACCTCCCATTCTCCTACCGCATCGTTTACAGTCTGAGGAAGACTGGCAGCACTAGCCTCATATGCCCACTTTGTTATAAGCTCATTTGCTACCTTCTCTGGGTGTGGGTGTCCCACAAAGCTGGCTCTCTTCCCCCTGACTTTGTTAACTGCCCTCCATATTTCAGGGACGTTATTACAATCACCCAATTTGTTTGCAAATTGCTTCCAGTACTCGCCGCGTGTTTCCTTCCTCATGGTCCCCAATATCTTAGCTGTCTCTAGGAGTGTGTCCCTGGTAGCAGCATCTCGCCCAGATTCTACCCATTTTTTATGCGCCACTGCGTTAGGCCCCTTCAGACCTAAGCGTTGTGGGGCCTCGTCGAACACCAATCTTGCATATATTCTCTATTCTTATAACACCAGATCACTTTCCTCGTTACAATGCTATAAACCCTTCATCTCAGCCATGTTAATATCTTGTACCGGTCTACTCCCCCCCCCCCCCCCCCCCATCGCTGCCATGCCCTGGTGCCCCCGTCTCACCTCATGCCCCGCCCTCACCTGGCTCTTCCGCCCTGCCCACCCCCCCCCCCCCCCCCCCCCCCCCGTCCTGCCCCGCCCTGTTCTGTTCTGCACTGTCATCCAAGGTTCAGTTGACTTAATGTTTAATAAAAAAATTTAGAATGGGGATTAATTCACGGTGTATAGATTCTCTCTCTCTCTCTCTCTCTCTCTCTCTCTCTCTCTCTCTCTCTCTCTCTCTCTCTCTCTCTCTCTCTCTCTCTCTCTCCTTCTCTCTCTCTCCTCTCTCTCCTCTCTCTCTCTCTCTCTCTCTCTCTCTCTTTTTGTGTGAAGGAAAAAATATCAATAAAATCAACACACAAAATCCTGGCTAAGAAACTATAAAGAAAATAAAAGATTATAAAAAGAGAGAGCTTGGCGGGGCGATGACGGGCGTGCTGAGGCCACACACGTCACTCTGCATCGGGGGGGAAAGTGGAGACTCACTTATCACTTCACTCACTCAATACACACACACACACACACACACACACACACACACACACACACACACACACACACACACACACACACACACACACACACACACACACACACACACACACACACACACACACACACACACACACACACACACACACACACACACACACACACACACACACACACACACACACACACAAACACACACACACACACACAAACACAAACACACACACACACACACAAACACACACACACACACACACACACACACACACACATTCTAACACGAACATGCCAACTTCTTTCCTCAAGTTTGTCCATTAAAAGGCCTTTGAGACACAGCCAGCCATGGTTTGCCGCGCTATGCCAAAGGCGCCACACTGCCACGCTTGGTTACCCAGCTTTTCTTCTTACAGCCCTCCTCCTCCTCCTCCTCCTCCTCCTCCTCCTCCTCCTCCTTCTATGAACGCCGGTTTAAATTTTATCACAGCATGTTTCGTTGATGCGCCCAGTTTAACTATAATGAATGTACAGATTTCGAGGCTCTCGCTGCATTACACGACTATCATGATATCGGCTTCACAGAGCCATGATCGAATACGGTGACGAGGATTATCATACTATAATATACCTTATATGGGTATAGGAGCAACCTGTCTTTCAAGAAATGAGCAAACATCAAGTGTAGATTAACGTCAGATCAGAATTTATATATAAAGAAAATTCAGATCAGAAAAATTTATTACAAGAAAATTAAGAAAAACCTTGAAGTGTAAATTTCTAAGAATACTTGAGTAATTCTATGGTTGTGTAGGAGGGCAGTAGGTCGTTACATACAAGACCTTACTATGTTTGGAACAAAAGGTCTGATGGTTTTTGTATTTTCCTTTTTATTCCTCCCTCACCTACGCCTCTTCCATCTCCTCCTCATTCCCTCTCCAAAAACCTACAGTCTGTTCATCGCCTATCTACTTACTCCTCCTGAAATTATTCTTCATCAAGCCAGTTCTACTCACCAATCATTTTTTTCATCTCTGCCAGCATACCTATCTAACAACTGCCTCTTGTCCTCCTCTCCTTTCTTATCATACTCCCCTTCTATGATTATATCCACCACTACATAGCATAGCAGTTGATCAGCCATCCACCCACATCCCACAACCCTCCCTGATATCCACCAGTCCCCTCTCCATTCCTCTCACCCTTCATCCTTGCCATGTCTTCGCCTTCTTTATCCCTCCTCGATCCACCAATCACTCAGTACGACGACCCGCAGACGGACATGAAGCAGCCACGACAAAAACATGGGCCTCACGACTCCTCGGCACCATTACGGTCTGCATTCTTGGCATTACCGGCGCCTCCACAATGCCTTTAATTCCTCCTTGTTTCCAGGGCGGCGCATTAAACTAGCAGACGAGCCGATACCAGGGACACGACCTACACGACGCTGCCTCCTTCTCTGTTCATTCAACCTGCAGACAAGGCCACATAACACGTCTTAACTACATAGATCGGATCTGCTATAGTCTTCCTCTTACTTCTCTCTTCTCTCCTTCTATTCCGCCTCCTCGCTGCTATACCTGTAGGATATATTACGAAGAGAAACTCCAAGACGTCCTTTCGAGGAGAACGACCTTGACAGTTCTCCCGTGATGTTATAGATGGCAATGGCCGCGCAATGACACTGCAGAAACATTACGCACAGTACCGAGACAAAAAACTACGAGAAGTTTGGAAATTGGAGCTAGCAGCTCATTTTTTTTTGTACAACAGTGATATAAAGTGTGATGTTGCTTTTTCTGAGGGGGTTCTGGCGAGGGGGGGAACAGGTAGATGAGTAGGGTTTCCTAAAGGGTTTTTTGTGGCTGTTTCCTGTGTGAAGTTATCCATCCATGAGCTGACGATCTATCCAGCGACTGACTTGACTCTTCACTCACACGCATCCTTGCATTCCGCCTCCATCTGCCGCTTGGGGGCGTCAACTGGGCGGGTCATATTAGGTCGACGCTCTTAGATGGGGAAGCGATCCACGGAGGTCACAGACAGTCGTCTATAACTGAGTATTCTGAGGGTGTAAGCATTCGTGAGGAAGTGAGATGCTATCGTTACCATTCTCTTGTTCTTGAAGCCTCCCTGTGGAGCTCTGCAGTGTGTGAGGCGCAGACAGCCATGAGCAATGCACTTTTTTCATGTATCTTTTTTACTGTTCCCTTATCGCTGTGCCTCGCTTATACTTGTAAAGAAATGCATTTGTCGGCAAGTCAACAGCGCCATTGGACTGTCCTGATCGATGTATCAAGTCGTCGCTGTCGTTCGTCGCTTGTATCTTTGATTGCTAGTTTTTTGTCACTTTTTTTTTCTCTCAGCACACATGAAATATATTTTTGGCGTGGTTTTGTGGCGTCCGGATGCGAGTGTGACTTAGCAGTATATATGACGACGTCACCTGTTGCCAACACCTGTGAAAAAGAAAGAACTGGAGAGCTTGGGTAGAAACGGGGATTTTGAGCTTGCCTCGGTTATTTCAAACAGCAGCAGACCCTTTTGTTAGTTGCAGCATCAAGGAAATGCTCACCGTTCACTCCCGAAGCCACGTTTACTCTATTACTCTCGCCGACAAGTAGACGTCGATGGCAATCACCTCCCTCACCTGGACAGCACGAATGATGCTTATCCGACCACCATCACGCCGGCCGCTGCCTCCGCAGGTCATGTAGGCTCTCAGGGACCCACCAGGCCAGCTTTCCTCGCATTACCACCTCCACCACCTCCTCCTCCCCCTCGTCATGACCTGTCTGCATAGCTTTTGTTTTCCCTCGCTGGACCATGACCCCGCCGGCCGCTTGACGCGTGGCCAGACTTGGAAATTACTTGATCATTCTTTCTAGTCGTGCATGAATTTCTCCGCGTCAGGCATGATTTCTAGCAATTAATTTTAAGAAAGTATTGTTGATTAACTCGATAAGAAATATAATCTTGAACTGTACACGAAATACAGATTTTAAGAAAGAGTATTCTTTTCTTTATTTTTTTTTCATCAATATTTAAGCATGTAGTGGAGCATAATAGAAGATTCAAGGAATAGTTTAGGCATGACACAAGATAATTGCAAAGGAATAGGTGAAAGGCACATATTTAATGTCATAAATGCAAAGAAAACGAGTTAAGAAGAAAAAAAATACACTCCAGCTTTACTCAGACCAACATCAGTCAACCCACGCCATGCAACATCCACCCGCCCACCACCACCACCACCTCCACCACCACTACCCCCACCACTCATCCACACACATCACCACCCACACCATCACAACACCAACACATCCCTTGCACACACCACTATCCCACATCATCCTCAGAAGCTACAGGGACTACCTCGTGTTACAGGAACTACCTCGTGTAGGTCTCACGGTCTCTTGTAGCTTCCTTATTTTCGTATGTTCTTATGTTCTTATGAAGCACCAACATTGCACTATTCTTCCACCTTCCTCCCTAAGGCGCCCATCGGTCTTTCCACCTCCCATCTTCTTTCCCCCAACAACTCTCTCCTTTACGTGTTCCCAGAGTGCTGGGAAGACCTTGCTGGCGGCGGCGGAGGCTGTGGGTAGAATGTCCTGTCGGGCGAGCGTGAGAGTCTATGCCAAACCACCTAAGGGCTGGGGAAGTGTCGTGTTTGCAGACTCAAGGCCACCAGGACCATCAGAGAGAGAGAGAGAGAGAGAGAGAGAGAGAGTGTTCATTGGCTTTTCTTTATTTGTAAGTAATGTGAGTCTTGTCGCTCCAATAACTGTACTTGGATGTCTCTTGAACGTGCGATAATGTGTATTTCCCGATTAAATTAGCCACATAATGTAGGCAAGCATGAATGTTCCCGGCCAATCCCGCCGCCACCACCTGAATAAGTGGCAACCTGGCCTCGAATAGCGTGAATAAACCGAGAGTTGAACAAGTGAATGAATGAAGAATAAGTTTTAGTAACCATGATTGCATCCGCCCATGTATGTGTGTGTGTGTGTGTAATAGTAAGACATACGCGTGTGCTGTCGGACATGGCAACTTGAATAATTACGTAATCACCGACAAGGTACAGCGGGAGGGGGTTGAGTGCGGCTCTGGGCAGTCAAGGGGAAGTAAAGGTGAGTGCGTGAGGGGCCCGGGGTGGTGAGTGTGATGGAGTGTGCGGCGTGAGGCTTGGGTGTTGACCAGTGTGGGTGGGGCGGAGAAAGGGGGTGTGGAGAGAGAGAGAGAGGGGGGGGGGGGCGGTCGGGCGAACGAATGGGTGAGGCAACATCCGGTCACCTGCGTGGGTATGGTGACCTGCCGCCGCTCACTGGACCAAGTAACAACCATCTTGGCGTGCATGATCCCCTTCCCTCCCCCTCAACGGTCACTCTTGGCTAATCACGCTCATGAGCCACTTCCTCGCTCCTCGCCGTCGTCTGAGGTCGATCCCCTTACGGACAATAGCTGCTGTTCTCCTTGGACCTTCTGTGTCACGCACGTTACCGAACACCCTTCTTGTTGTCCCTCAGTATCCTTTCACGTTGTCGATTCTAGTTCATGATTCCGCTTGCCTTCATTGCTCTTCTCCATCCTTTTCCTCCTCCTTGTTTTCCTTGTTTATGTCTCCTCTCTCGTCAAGATCACTCTCATCATCTCAAGGGCACTTTCCTTCTCGTACCCGCTGAAGGCGACGCTGCAGGGATAGTGTGTGAGTGGCGGTAGTTGCCTTTGATCCATGGGGTGCCACAGGTGCTCACACAGACACCCGCGGGCTTGTTGCGGTCAAGGTTAAGGGGTGAATCAGCCTCACCCTCGCCTACGGGAGAGATGACATTCCTCTTAAGTATGTGTGTGTTTATGTACCTAGATATATTTACGTATATTGTCGTAGCATATAGACTTTAGAGCTTGAGCTATACTAGTGTGGTCCTGATTTCGTACATCCGTGTGTGTGTGGGGATGGGTGGTTATGCTGCTCATGATTTAAGTGGCAGGAAGTCAGTCTATTTTTGCTTATAAATGTATTCGATTCAGTTTGCCTGCAGACATTCTCTCAGTTATGATTTTTTTTTTATTAAGAATCCTTCTCTTATTTCACCTGCCCAAAACAAAATACAGATCATCCAACATTTACATTGTTTTCTGCGTTTTAACCTCTATTTCTTAACACAGTAATTGCTGCAAAACCGACGTGGTATCATTTCAGTCACGCACTCAGTCACGTCTTGGGTCGGTGCCTTGAACGAAAGTATCTTGAAATATACTTAGTTTTTTTGTCATCGTGGACTAGAAGAACCTAATTTTGAGCTAAAGAAATTATGAGGGTTGAGTTCCTCGCTTATTAGTGGGCAGCACCGACATTTTAAGTGAATGTCTAACGGTGAAAGTGTTGTACCGCGCCCTGAACCAAGACATTTAAAGTTTGATGCAAGGCCGCTCATTTTCCGGGATTAAATCAGCATGAATGTCTCTTTCAAGCCATTAAGTTCCATTATAAGCAGTCCTTTCCTTCTTCGTTACCCGCTCCTAGCACCTGTAGGGACCACTTCTTGCATGACATTTCCCTTCAATAAACGCCTCTTCTCTAAACGCCGGCTCTATACCCTACCAAGAAGTAACACCAAAAGGCTCACAACCGAGCTCACACACCGCTCCTTTACACTCCTTCCTCATTTTCCCTTTCGTCTCTCTCAATTTCCCTTTTTATATCTACTTTTCATTCTATCTTTCATCTCGCTCCTCCGAACCTTCTCCTTGATTTCCTTTCCTTCCATCTCTTCCATCTCTTTTCTTAATCTCTGCTTACCTTCATTCCTTCATTCCTCCATACATCTCTCCTTCTATCACCATTTTACACCCGGCTTCTTTCCATTTTTTCTCTCTATCCCTCTTTTCTTCCGTCTCTCCCCTCCTTCCCTCCACCTTGCTCTGCTCAGCCACCGATCCAAGTGTCTTCATGTGCGCGAAACGATTCATTACAGGTTATCAACACAATTTTCCCTTCACTACCACTCCAAGCCTCTCTCTCTCTCTCTCTCTCTCTCTCTCTCTCTCTCTCTCTCTCTCTCTCTCTCTCTCTCCTCTCTCTCTCTCTCTCTCTCTCTCTCTCTCTCTCTCTCTCTCCTCTCTCTCTCTCCTCTCTCTCTCTCTCTCTCTCTCTCTCTCTCTCTCTCTCTCTCTCTCTCTCTCTCTCTCTCTCTCTCTCTCTCTCTCTCTCTCTCTCTCTCTCTCTCTCTCTCTCTCTCTCATATATAACTCGTTTGTGTTGTATACTTATTACACAATCTTCAAGGGCACGGAGCTTAGGTCGGTCAAGAAGATGACACACACACACACACACACACACACACACACACACACACACACACACACACACACACACACACACACACACACACACACACACACACACACACACTCACACACACACATAGTCACACACACACATAGTCACACACACACTGCTTGCGCCACACCCATAATTGTTTTATATACGTGTTTTTGCAGCACGAGCTCAGACTTTCCCGGTTATTTGTGACACACACGTGCTCGCGGGCGTGAGGTTCTAGTTTCCCTTTCAGGAGTTATTTGGGTCTGAAACACTGAAGGTCGTGAGAGACAATTGTAGTCTACCCGCGGGAAGTAACACGATTCCTATATATATATCTCGGTGTTTTGACTCTAATCGCACTGCAAGGTTCAATGGAGCTTGTGCAATCGTGTTTGTCTGCGAGAGAGAGAGAGAGAGAGAGAGAGAGAGAGAGAGAGAAGAGAGAGAGAGAGAGGCCAGGAAAAATACAGCTTCAGAGTTTAGTGGAAAAATGAAGGATACAAGGAAAAAAAAAGAAGTATTTGGATACAAAAGATTGCTTTGTCTGTCAATCAATACACGTCAGAATATTGAGATGGAAATGCCATCCACTATTTCCATCGTGACTAGTCCTGTGAAGATTATTAAGCATATCAGAGATGGTCTTAAGACACGTTTGAATGAAGCCAAAAGTAGTACAATCTGCAGTTTTTCTTCTTTTAGATTCACGGTAAGCATCATACTATTACGTTGAACAAATTGGTGAAACGTTATCATCACCGTGAAACTGAAGAAAGTGTGGCATACTTCTTTTTTTGGAGGGGTGATTCTTTTTCTTCAGGCCTTTTTATTTCCTTCCCTCTCTATATCTTTCTTTATCCCTCCTTTCCCTCCCTCTTACCGATGCTTGGAGTGGCGTGCTTGGAGTCCTGGTCACCCGCCAAACATCTTCCATGACCTTGAAGCTGCTACAAGCATGGAGAAAGGCCAGACCTCCACTTTACCACCATCTGTCTCTTACTCAGTCCCCATCCTCCTCCTCTCCCTCTCTCTCCCTCACTTTTTTCCCCGCTTTCAACACTCATTTCTGGGTGTCTGCACGTTATCACTTTTGCCTAATGCACGTTTCCGAGTCCCCGGTGCTGGAAAGGCGATGGTGTATATGGGGATGACCTTTGGGTGTGTCCGACTGTGTGTGGCTGACTGTGTGTGGCCCAGTTAAAAGGGTGAGGTTTTTACTGCCTCGGCTAATTTGTTCGAAAGTGTGTGTGTGTGGGTGGGTGTGTGTGTGGATGTGTGTGTGTGTGTGTGTGTGTGTGTGTGTGTGTTTATACCCATCCATGGACTTATTTATGTTGATATGCTCGTATGTACACCTATAGCAATCTTATATCGCCCTGATTTATTTGTTTACTCTATCTATCAACGCCTCATTCCAACCTTGATGACGGGCGTGTGTGTGTGTGTGTGTGTGTGTGTGTGTGTGTGTGTTGTGGGTACTTATAGAAAGGGACAGGAGGGTCCGTACAGGTGTGCCAAGACACGGGCGCCTTCAGGTACGCCGGGGACAGGGACTTTGCTGGCCCTTGACTCCTTGAGACACGCTCCCCCGTCCACCTGTCCCCGCGCGGCCAGGTGTACAGGTGGTGGTGCAAGTGTGTGTCAGGGGTAGAAAGGAGCTGTGTTTTTTCTTTCTTGTGTGTGTGTGTGTGTGTGTGTGTATGTGTCAGGGGTGAAAAGGAGCTGTTTAGGTGTGTGTGTGTGTGTGTGCAGGTTTTGGTTTGTCATTATTGTTGCTGTCAGGATGTTGTGAAATTATAGTCGTAGAAAAGGAGGAGGATCAATGAAGATAATTATGGTGGTAGTTACTGTTGTTGTTGTTTCTGTTGGTAGTTATGAAATGTGTGGGGTTTCAGGTTTATTGTTATGATTGTTCTTATGATATGAGGAGAAACTATAGTAGTGGAACAAGGATGATGATGATGAGTGAAAGTAATTGTCATATTATAAATTGTTGTTTTTCTGGATAGTGGTGTTCTTATGTCATCAATAAAACAGTATAGCTTATTCAACTTCACAGCTATCTTTGTATCATTGCCACGTAAGTACAGGTTTCAAATAATTATAAACTTTACATAGGAGTTACGTAACCTTCACTACAACACGCGTCTATTATTACCCATGCATTGATATTTCGTGCTTGTGGCTATCAGCATGAGAGAAAAGCTTTGGGTAACTAATTCAGCGCGGTGGGGGGACGGCGGGGCTGGCGGGGCGGGGGAGCGGGAGGTGGTGGGGGCGACAAACGTGTGTGCCAGGACGTGAAAGTGTGAGCCGGTGTGTGTGGGTGTGCGACTGACCTTGAGTGACACATACACACACACACACACACACACACACACACACACACACACACACACACACACCACCACACACTCACACACACCACACACCACACACACACACACACACACACAACACACACACACACACACACATACACTCATCACTCACTCACACACACAACACACACACCACACACACACACACACACACACACACACACAACACACACACACCACACACACACACACACACACCACACCACCACTCACTCACTCACTCACACACTCACCACTCACTCACTCACTCACCACACACCACACACACACACACACACACACACCCCACACACACACACACACACACACACACACACACACACACACACACACACACACACACACACACACACACACACACACACACACTCGCGGCAAGGGATTGTTAGTTTAAATGGACGTCACTTCCCTTACCTGTCCACCATCTGTTTTATACGTGCCTTTTTTTCCTTCCTTTTCATTTCCTTGTACTAGTCTTACAAACATTTTTATATGAATATTCTGCTCACTCTTTCACGAACCCTTAAGTGTATTATTCATTAATGCCAAGACACAGTTAAATCAAGATTGGATCATTCCGCCTCGCTGCATTGCATGTCTGGCCTTCACTCTCTCTCTCTTTCCGCCAGACGCCTCAGTACCCTCCCTGTCGTCAGCAGTCATCTTTGTCGTCGGTGCAGCTGTGATGAATTATGATATTTTTTTTCTTCATCAGTTACGGACAAAAATCTAGGGTATATGTAAATACTTGACTGCGTCCACTGCCTATTCTGCCTCACGCCTCGAGTTGCCCACAAATGAACCCCTTTGACGTCTCACCTTTCCCCTACTGCTCCTGCAGGAGTGAGGGCGTGTGTGGGTGTTGGGTAACTGTTGCCAGGGTATTTGTGTGGCCTGAAGGGTAAGTGTTTCATGTAGGCGTCTCTATCTGAGGATGTAGTAAAGGTTTCGATGCTTTTGTTGCTCTTATCGAGGGAAATCTCTTCAGCAGGACGTCCGGCTACATAAAACATGAGGCGGTTACAGTGGATGGATGAGAAGGGAGGTGGGGTGGGTGAGGGGGTCCCGTATCCGCGCCGCCAAGGAAGTAAGAACGGGTCACCCCCCACGCGCCGGGTACAGTTACGGAGGGCCTCGGGGCAGCACACTCCGCCCACACTCCCGCCGCCCCCAACACACACACACACACACACACACACACACACACACACACACACACACACACACACACACACACACACACCTTCACCACTGCCGTTGATAGCTAGACAGGCTCACCCTTTAGCTGACTCTCGCCATGCTTATTCATTACAACGCCTGATGGTAGATTATAATCAACGCGTTTCACTCGAGATTGACATTGGCGTGCACTTCAGACTCCTCACCAACACAAGTTCCACCTTTCTTGAAGTCGCCGTGGTGGAGGGACGAGCCGCCCCGCTGGAGGCCTTGCTTTTATGCATAGAAAAGACGTGGTTCAGGATCCCTCGGTTCGCTTTATGCGTTTTTTATCTCGGCCTCGGCTAGGAAAAGGTAATTTCCAACCCTTGAGGGAGGATGCGAGGGTGGTCAGATGGCCCGCCCTTAACATTTACCCAGCATCTATTGATGATCCCCCTCCGCTAAAGAATCTAAGAATCCTGAGCTCTGACGCGCTGCCGAGCCTTTCCAGTTGTCCTTCTTGTGTATAGATTGTTTGTGAGGACATCATAAAGGGGTTATATAAGAAGTACTTTTCATATATATATTTCTTAAATACTTCGTAGATTTAAGCGGCAACGATATTATCATTTTCTAGCTATTGTTAAAGAGGTTTTTTTTTTTTTCGTCATGGAGTTACTTTGTATTGTCTGCCTTTATCTTCACCTATTTTACTTATTTTCTTATTATTCTACGAAGCGGTGCAGTGATTGTGATAAGTTTCTCTTGGACGCCATGGCCACATCGCGCATCAAAGAGAAAATATAAGAAGTAACTTTGTTTATTTACTCAAGGCTGTCGTGTGATTACTGTTTTTTCGTTGTCACTTCCCGACGCTGTGGATCTTCGCCTTGACGTTGCCTGATGAACTTTTTGTTGTGTGTGTGTGTGTGTGTGTGCTATATCATGCATTGTTTTCATGCTTATTTTTTTAATTTCTCCTTCTCATCCATTGTTCACTTTCCTCTTCCTCATTTTTAACTAAGTGTTCCTGCGTCCTTCATTCAGTTCTTTAATCGTTTAATTCAGTTCTTGCTTTAATCTCTCTCTCTCTCTCTCTCTCTCTCTCTCTCTCTCTCTCCTCCTCTCTCTCCCCTCTCCTCTCTCTCTTCTCTCTCTCTCTCCCTCTCTCTCTCCTCCTCTTCCTCCTCTCTTCTCTCTCTCTCCTCTCTCTCTCTCTCCTCTCTCTCTCTCTCTCATCTCGTCTCTCTCTTGAAAGCGCTCTCGGGTTCCTGTTCTCTATACCTAATCAGGTTGACCACCGCTTGTCGGGCTGTCACACCGTCAAGGAACCCTCCACTTGTTCGCCCTTCAAGGCACGAGATAGACGGGGCTGGGAGAGACTTCAGGGTGTGTGTGGGTGTGTGTGACGTGGGTCCGTTTTTTAGGTGTGTGTAGCAATAGCGTGTGTCTGTGAGTACCGTGTCGGCCATACACTCTGAGGAAAAGCCAACAATCTACTGTAAGTTTATGACCGTCTATTTTCTCCTCGTGCTACTGCCTCTCCTTTTCTATCCTATGTTTACTGTGTAGAAATACGACTGACAATCCTTCCTTCCCTCCTTCCTTCCTTCCTTTATGTCTTAGGTTCATAAAGTAACACAGGTAGAAAAAATAAGTACTTGTTGTAGTTTTTTATAGCCGTGGTAAGACGTACGAAAAACTTTACAGTAGAAACTTATGCCCAACTGCAATTTGTTTTGTGTCGTCTCGCTCGCAAGCTCACCCAGTTCAACCATTTTTTTTTTATTATTCTATCTTAACAATGATGGAAATGATAAAAAAAAAAGAATGTTACATCATGGTGAATTATAGCGTGTAATTATTTATTTGTAACGGTACAAGCCTCCGATTTAGTTATCAATTTCACAACTTAACAACCCCGTAATTATAATATTATATTGCACACACACACACGCACACACTCTCTCTCTCTCTCTCTCTCTCTCTCTCTCTCTCTCTCTCTCCTCTCTCTCTCTCTCTCTCTCTCTCTCTCCTCTCTCTCTCTCTCTCTCTCTCCTCTCTCTCTCTCTCTCTCTCTCCTCCCTCCTCTCTCTCTCTCTCTCTCTCTCTCCTCTCTCTCTCCTCTCTCCTTCTTCTCTCTCTCTCCTCTCTCCTCTCTCTCTCTCTCAAAGGGTGGTAGTCAGGAAGGAATCTTGGCCATCGAGGCGCATCACACAGTGTCTCGGGTGATGGGTAATGACTCTCGTAAACAAAAGCCAGCCAGGCGCCCCATGGAGTCGACGAAGCTGCATGTAATAAACGACACCAACCACCTCCACCTCCTCTCACGCCCCCTGCACGCCCCCCCTATACCCTCCACCATCTCCCAGGTCGTCCACCCATGCACACTACATGACAATTCACCCGTCCTTCTATCCCCTTTCCCTCTCCTTTTAGATGACTGGCGCCACTTTTGTGGGTTTTTTTCTTAGGTGGCTTACTTGCATGTTTTTTTGTTACAGGTAAACATGGGTGTTGCCGCCTTCAGGTGTTGAGTTCGCCTGGAGCTCACAAGGGCGTTGTGTCTATTATCCTGGAGACACAGAAGGTCAGTGGATGTGCGTGCGGGTTTATTTGTAAGTAACAGAGAAAAGTTAGGTTTTAAGGTAACTTTTTTCTGTTACCTTATTTCCGATGCTTTGTTTCTTTGTTACTTTCGTCCCTGCATTCAGATTTTTAACGTGTGTTGGATGAAACGTCTTTGATATCTTTGCTCATGAAGAAACTTTCCACTCGTACAGTACATGACAAGGTATAGGGTGTGCGTGTGTCTTGGTATTCATCTATTCATCTAGTTGTATTTTACAGGGCCAGAGCAACGCTCGTATGGCCCCGTCTCCATATCAACATTTTTATCATTCATCCTTAGGGGTTTGTGTTGGCCGAAGCCACCACCCCGGGAGGGGGGTCACAAACCCCGGCTGACACCCGGTACCCATTCACTGCTGGGTGGACAGGGGCTCGGGTTTTAAGGAAACAGCCCATATGTTTCCGCTCCGCCCGGGAATTGAACCCGGGACTTCTCGGTTGTGAACCGAGCGTGATAACCACTACACTATGGAGTACCCCAAGTGTGTGTGTGTGTGTGTGTTTGTTTCCCTTAACGCCAACAAACTTTTTTTCTACGTCGATTTCGTAAGCCCACAATACTTTACATAATGGTAGGTTGGAATAACTTAAAGCCTCCGGGGATGGTTCAATTGTGTCTCGTCCTGAAATATTACATCGCCGGCCGAGGGTTCGTTCCCTGTAGTTTGGGTAATGACACTATTCACTGGAGGTAATTAAGGCATCTGTAATGGTCCCCCCGTCAAGTGGCTATTAAGAGGGTTGGCAGGTAATTAAAGACGCTATGCCAAGGCAGGACTACTAAAAGAGTTGCTAATGTCATGTTTCACTGTGTGCACGACTGTATTTGGCGAGGACTGAAAGGTACGAGGTGGCTAATGTGCTCACCCGTAAGCTGTTAAGGAGGGGGAAAAAAGGTATTCGAAAAAAAATGAAGGAAAGTAAAGTCCTGTGATGGTATTACAAAAGCGTGTTGAAGAGCAAGACTGTAAAAATGTCAGTCGGTAAATATACGATAGACTTGACAAGTGAAAAGTTAGTTAATTAATGTGACAACAGGGAGATTGAGTGAGAGAGAGAGAGAAAGAGAGAGAGAGAAAGAGAGAGAGAAGAGAGAGAGAGAGAGAGAGAGAGAAGAGAGAAGAGAGAGGAGAGAGAGAGAGAGAGAGAGATGTAGACCCAAGCCAGTATCGCACCTTAAGTCCTAATTACATTCCTCAAACTCACCTTTCAACCTTTACCTGCCCGTGGTCGACCCTCAAGTGTAATTCTCACCTCACATATCCCACCTTTCACCCCTCCCCCCCCCCCCACCCTAACACCTCACCTTTCTCCTCGCTTTCACCCTTTTTGATTCCCACAACGTTCCAACAATTTCATCTCGATTAAATTTCCCTCAAATAAACTTTCTCTTTTTGACGCCTCTCTAAGTTACCATTTATTACTATGATCCTCTATGTCATCCTTATCCTAATGTCGATTACTAGTGAAGTCAGATAGAGTTACATGTGGCGAATGAGATGAAACCGTAAAGGAGGAGAAGTAATGTTGAAGTAGAAATTTTTGGGAGTGAGTGAAACGAAGCGTGAGGCTGACTGAGTGAAGGGTAAAGCAAAAGTGGAAGAAATGTGATAAAGAAGTTATTGTTAAGAACCGTAAGGAGAGGAGCAAGAAAGGAAGAGAGAGAGAGAGAGAGAGAGAAAGAGAGAGGAGAGAGAGAAGAGAGAGGAGAGAGAGAGAGAGAGAGAGAGAAGAGAGAGAGAGAGAGAGAGAGAGGAGTTGGCAGGAATGAATGAAGGGAGAGAGGGGGGTTAACAGGGATTGATGGAAGGAGGAGAGAGAGAGAGAGAGAGAGAGAGAGAGAGAGAGAGAGAGAGAGAGAGAGAGAGAGAGAGAGAGAGAGAGAGGATAGCAGGGATGGCTGGAGGGTCGGAGAGAAAGAAGGCGGGAGGGAGAGAAGGAAGGACAAAAGCACACCCAGCCACCGCAAATTACGTTCCCCGCGAGACCCAAGCACACGTTCCTCTCCGATTAATCATTTCAGGCAAGATTATATTTCGTTTCGGGGGTTAATGTTGATAAAGTGCAGTCATTTGCCTTCCCGAACGGTGCAATTAGGAACGATGTGAGGAATGTACTGAAGGTCATGACACTTTTTTCTCACCGCGAGATCTTATCATCCACGTTATTGTTTGGTTCTTAAAGGTGAAATGAAGGTGTTGTGTGTTGGCTGGGGTCGTAAAGTCCTCCTGAGACGCTGCTATGCTTACGGTAAGGAGGTGATGGTGGTTAGTAATTGTGGTGGTGGTGGTTACATTAATGTGATTATATAGAATAGAATTGTGTATTTCTTTAATCGTTTTGCTTGTTGGATAGGAGAGAACGTAAGGAATCGGAGGATGATAGACTTAATTATATGTTGTTTTTGTTTGTGTGGGTGTGTATATTTATCTGAGAGTTCCTTTTTTTGTTTGTTTTTAGAAGAATTATGTGAATCCACTAGTGATGACATTTTCTCCGAGGCACCTTTTTCTTTCTTTTGATCCTTCGGTGTGTGAGCAGCAATTATGGTGGGTATTTAGTGTCTCGGCGAGGCCCTTGATTAACCTTGCATTGTGTTCCCGAGCGAGGCAGTTGTAGTCGTGGTTGGGTGGAGACGGCGACAACGCCAAAAAACACACACCTGGAAAAAAACGCCGGCATGAAATAGTCGGAATAAATTAAACGACGCCTTACGAATTGACATGAAAAACCTTCCTTCACATAACACTTGACTCGGGCTATTTGCAGCAGGAAACGGGAGATAGCAACAACGGCTTTAGGAAATACCCGGCAGTGAGGAGTGACGGAGGAGACCAAAGAAAAGACAGCCAGACAGACAAGCACACAGACGCATGACAGACGGGACTGAAAACCCTCAATTAAGAGAGAGAGAGAGAGAGAGAGAGAGAGAGAAGAGAGAGAGAGAGAGAGAGAGAGAGAGAGAGAGGTGGGTGTGCGGCGGAGTGAGGCGGAGTGCTTGAGAGACGGGGACTGGCTGGACCTGCTAATTAACTAACAACCTGTGTGTGAGGGGGTCATTTGGCTGCCTGATTAGCGAAACGGCGGGTCTGGCGTCTAGGTGGTGGATGGGTAATGACCTTGGTATGTGTTAATTATCACCAACTTTCTCTAGCTTCACCTTTTTCCCCTTTTGTCCTCTATATCCTTTTCTCTCTCTCGTTGATATATTTGATTCGCCTTAACAACCCTCTGTCTATTCCTTCAAGTAGCTCCTTCACTCCTTTCTTTAACCCACACTCCACTCAGCAAACTCCCGCTATTCCACTTAAACTATTTTTTTTCTACGCTACACATCACTGTTCCACATCATTCCACTCCATCAAGTTCGTTCTTCCATTCCACTAACACCCAACACCTCCTCCTCCTTCCTCCTCCACCTTCCACCCTCCACTCTACGTATATCTCCCCTCCACCACACACCACCTCGCCACCTCATCACACACCACTGTTTCACACAATCACGTAACTTACAATGCACTCCGCACACCTTTCCCCTGAATACGACTTTAAGAACTCGAATTTATTGGTCGTTAATTAAATAAATGTGGAAATTAAATTAGAGAGAGAGAGAGAGAGAGAGAGAGAGAGAGAGAGAGAGAGAGAGAGAGAGAGAGAGAGAGGAGAGAGAGAGAGAGAGAGAGTGAGAGAGAGATAGCCGGAGAGACTGAGAGACGGAGACAGAGACAGAGACAGAGAGACGGAGACAGAGACAGAGAGACAGAGAGACAGAGACGGAGACCATGCATGATAAAGAGAACAAATAATCTTAGAAATGATAAATAGGTAGATAAATATTACAATGAAAAATGAGAGAAATTGAGGAAGTGCGATAATTCTTCAGTCATTTTACTTTCTAGCTCCTCCTATTCACCCTTTCCTGCCTCATCACTGCTTGCCTTATCACTGCTATTATTCCTGCCACGGCACACGCTTCTCTTTTTAACTCTCCTTTGAATGCATTATTTGATTGCGCTTTTCTTTTTGTATTCCTATGTTTCTCAAGTGTTTTTTGCGCTTTTCTCGCCATGATAATTTAGTCTTGTATAAATATGCTAGATTTTCCAGATTCTACTCCACGTTTTCTTCTGGATTTCATCTTTTTCTCATCTTTTTCTTTGTCTTCCGCAACCGTAAGCTCTCATTGGATGTCGCTCATTTCCTGTCTGTTTTGTATATTGTTCTTTTCGCATGTAAAGAATTGGCTGTTCATTTTGTGCTTCTCTCTCTCTCTCTTCTCTCTCTGTCTTCTCCTCTCTTCTCTCTCTCTCTTCCTCTCTTCCTCCTCTCTACTCTCTCTCTCTCTCTCCCCTCTCTCTCTCTCTCTCTCTCTCTCTCTCTCTCTCTCCTCTCTCTCTCTCTTCTCTCTCTCCTCCTCCTCTCTCTCTCTCTCTCTCCTCCTGTCTTCTCTCTCTATCTCTCTCCATCTCTTCTCTCTCTCCTCTCTCCTCTCTCTCTCTCTCCCTCTCCTCTCTCTATCTCTCTCTCTCTCTCTCTCTCATCTTCTCTCTCTCTCTCATCTCTCCTCTCTCTCTCTCTCTCTCTCTCTCTCTCTCTCCTCCTCTCTTCTTCACCTCTCTCTCTCGTCTCTCTCTCTCTCTCTCTCTCTCCTCTCTTCTCCGCTTCTCTCTCTCTCTCCCTCCTTCTCCTCATCTCACTCCTCTCTCTCCTCTCACTCTCTTCTCTCTCCTCCTCTCTCTCTTCTATCTCTACTCCTCTCAATCACTCTCTTGTCCTCCCTCTTCTCTCTCTCTCTCTCTCTCTCTCTCTCTCTCTCCTCTCTCTCTCTCTCTCTCTCTCTCTCCTCTCTCTCTCTCTCTCTCTCCTCTCTCTCTCTTCTCCTCTCTCTCTCTCCTCTCTCTTCTCTCTCTCTCTCTCTCTCTCTCTCTCTCTCTCTCTCTCTCTCTCTCTCTCTCATTTGTCGCTTTACAATAGTTTTCTACTTAAGAGTCAATTTTCGCTTAACTTCGTCCATCAAGAAATGTGTTAATAATCGTCTTCACGTTCTAGTAATTTTCTCTTTTAAGGTATGCCGACAATTTTTTCTGCCAAAGCTTAAGCAGAAGCAAGTTATTCATTTCCTCTCATAAACTTTCTAAACCGCTCGCTCATCGATCAAAATATTGAGGATTTCTTTTTTACATAATGCTAAAAACTTGACAATTTACCTGATTTAAGAGAGCTTTGTAGTATAGTTGTATTAGATTTGCTCTTTATTTGCTCACTAATTGATTCTCATGTATAGTTTTACCTCTATTATTAACTTATTCGCTTGCTTGAGTCTATTTACTGAGCTACCTTTCTTCTCCAGGTGCTGACTTATTGTTCTGTGGTGGGTTTTTTTTAACCCCTTGAGACCCAGAACGAAAATTTCAATCTGATATAACCACCATTAGGCGATTTTAATGAACATAAGCAATATTTTTTAGATATGACCTGTTTAGTATCCTTGTCCACTAGCTAATGTTGTATATTAAGTAACCTTTTTCGTAATTTTATGGCTAACAACAGATGATTTTATATAGCAAAGGAAAGATCTGGGTGTTAAGGGGTTAATTTACTCGCGTATTATTTTGTTCGTGGCGTTGTCTGAGATTAACGAGAAACACCAGTTGATTAGTATTCATTAGTGGCATTTGTTTTCCAAGGCTCTTTTGTATTGTCTCATCAGTGGGCGATAGTGTTTGCATTGCATTAATTAAGTTGTTGTGTTGAGAGGCAGAAGATGAAAGAGAGAGAATGTGTTTGTGTGTGTGTTCTTCTCTTCATGACTACAGCGCATTTGTGTACGTATAGGCAGTATGGGTGGTAGAGGAAGTGATGGTGGTGATCGAAGAAGGCTCTGGGTACATGGGAGTAATACATGAATGGGAGAGGGACCACATACCACATACCTGTCTCTGTACCCTGCCTTCACACACCCCTCACCACCAATACCATCACCATCACCACAGTCGTCATCACCATCACCACACTCGTCATCACCATTACTCTTACAGTAGTCCATTTGTCACCAACACGACCACCGCCCTTGCAATTCACCATTCATTCATCACTTACATCATCAACACCACCACCACCACCACCACCTTCACCATTAATCATTTTAGAGAGCGCATCTAACAGTCGTATAAACTATGAACACCGCCATAATCTCCATCACAACTCCAGCAAAACCGTCATTTCTCACTTGGGACACCACCGTCACACACTTATGCCCCTCTACACCACCACGTGACAGACTGATTGATACTTGCAAAAAGGAAAATAGGAGAAAGGGAAAGTCAGAGTGTGCACAGAATTATGAAATAGTCTCGTCCTATGAGTTCTATTTGTCCTTCTTTCTCTCATAAAATACCAATAAAGAGCATATTCAAAGTTAACACTGACAATAAAGAGCATATTCAAAGTTAACACTGACAATAAAGAGCATATTCAAAGTTAACACTGACAATAAAGAGCATATTCAAAGTTAACACTGACAATAAAGAGCATATTCAAAGTTAACACTGATGCTGTTTTTTCGACTTGTTTTTATCTTGTTCTATATGTCTAAGAAGCACGAGATCAGTCCTAGAGTCTGTACAGAAGACAGAGTAAGAGAGGAAGTACATACGTCATGTGAAACATTACCACATTATTAATCAACATTTCCTTCCACCATTAAGTCTATACAGCGGGTTATTTATCAATTATCCAGTCACACAAGACCACATCCTTCACCCCGGCAGCTCAGGTAGAGAGACGCCCACCGGTGTCATCAAAGTGGGACAGCCTCCTGTAATGGGACGGACGTGACGGGTTTCGGCGTGGGTGGCGGGGAGGGTCGCGCCGGTGGGAGAGGCGCGGAGGAGGGATGGGAGTGGTTACGGAGATGCAGGAAGGGTGGAAGGGGTGAGAGTGAGGTGCAGTGTGGTGGTGGTGGTGGTGTAAGAGACAAGAACACCTTTGCTCTCCCTCGACACGGCAGGCAGGTAGGCGGGTCATCACGGTTAGTCGCCATGGCAGCGTGCTTGTCTGTGTCGCTTGCACTTATTTTCCTCTCTGTTACACCACCATGGTACGAACGCTGAATTTCCTAGATTTTACATTTGTGTGCTTTTACATCATGGTGTGTGTGTGTGTGTGAGTGTGTGTATGTGTGTATAAGCTTGTGTGGGTGGGTGTTTTCATTCACGTCATTTACTGAAGTGTGTCGATGATTTCGCAACCAACTTTCAATTTCATTTCTTACAATTAATTATAATGATTCGTGGCAAACTGACCAACGACATTAAGACAAAAGAAATATGGCCAAGACGACCTATACACAGAACACTTATACGCACTGCCATCATAACAAGGTGACCTGTTTTAGCGAGTCTCCTACAGGATAATTAAGCAGCTTCAGGTAACTGCGTGTTGGTCCTGGCAGCATTATCTCAGCTCTGGTACTTACGCATAACTGATGTGAATTGCCTCCGTGTTGTGTCCTCTCAAGGGCAGTCGAGTAAGAATGAGAAGATAAACTCAACGCATCGTCCTCTCAACGACAAGACGAGACAGGCGGCAAACACCCTTGATGGATGCACTCCAAGACTCTTTGTGCGAGTGTTGGGAGCGGCCACGGCAGGGAGCACCAAGGCAAACGAGCTTATGCCTTACTTGTCTAATATGTATGCTAATTAAATGCTGCTGTCTGGACTTAGGCTTGGAGGGGTTGAGATGCATGTAGAGATGATCAGCGCTTCAAGGAGGAGTTTTTCGTTGCATCCTTTCCTCCTAGGACATGCATCGTGAATTATGATTATGAATAACGAATGATGACTGTGAATATTTGTTTGCTATTGTCTGATGCGAGGAGAAAAATGTGTGGAGGTCGTTGTTTTGATGGTTGAAGAGCTGGTGGAGTGAGGCAAGATGAGAAGATGGACAGCAGGGCATGAACAGCATACATAAGTGGTGTGAGAGAGAGAGAGAGAGAGAGAGAGAGAGAGAGAGAGAGAGAGAGAGAGAGAGAGAGAGAGAGAGAGAGAGAAAGAGAAAGAGAAAGAGAAAGAGAAAGAAAGAGAGAGAGAGAGAGAGAGAGAGAGAGAGAGAGAGAGAGAAAACCAGACGTCCTTGGTGACCCCTGCATCTGTACCCCAAAGGACATTTAGGTGAAGGTTAAAGAAAAAATAACCTGTGACGTTTTCTTGCTCGGAAATAAATAAGACAAAAACAGTGAAAGGTTAAAAAAAGGACCTTGTGGCAAAACACGTATGACGGACTTTAACTATGGACTATGAACATAAGAACATAAGAACATAAGAAAATAAGGAAGCTACAAGAGGCCGCGAGGCCTACACGTGGTAGTTCCTGTTTGACACTATGACACCAAGTTAACGTTGCAAAGAGACTTAGAAGTAAGGAAAGGAAAGAAAACTAAGCTGACGTTGAAATAAGAGAAACAGTGTTCGAATGAGAAAGACGCGAAGACATACAGACACAGACATTGAAAAGAAAAGAAAAGCAGAGGAAGAAGTAAATAGATGGAAGACGCCACAGCAGGCAGGCAGGTCTTCCATTACGATGGGCATCTGGCGTCTTGTGGTGGTGGTGCACACTTTGTCTTCAGCTGTCATCCTCCTGCTGCTACCTACCTGTTGCCGCTCCCTGCCTGCTGCTTGCCTATCCCCACCACCGGATGCTTGTATGCACTCCTTATCGCTTCATATTTGTTAATCGCTCAGTAGTCTTCTTTGTCTATACTTCGGAAGTCTTGTATATCATCTGGCGTGCTTGTGGTGCGGGTCTCCATGCCATGTGGGGCTGTCTTGTTGTGACAGACCCGCCGCCGGTGTCTGCCGCGGAAACCGGTCCTGTACGAGCTTCCTTTACCGAGAAGGGGCGTGTTGCTTCAGTCTGAGCTACGGGAACTATTGCCTGTACCGCTGCTGCTTCAACTGTTGCCTTGTTTTTATCATTGTTTCTCTAGCTGTAAAAGGTTCTTGCCACCGCGTGTGGGTGAGGGTGTGGGTAGCTGTATGCCATAGAGGAAGGTGACCACAAGTAAACCCACTTTCACACAGATGCAGTTACACCCTCCTGCTGTATTATTTTTATCATACTGTCCATACTAAAGGTTTCTTCTTCCTATCTTGACACACGCGAAAAATTGCCTAAGGTTTCTATTCACTATTTTTTTCCGTCCGAAGCGTCCACCTGAGGCGACTGGTCCGGCCGGCGTGACTTGACCCAAGCAAATGTTGACTTTAGTATTGTGTTAAAAGGCAAAGTTGAAGAGTGGAGTCGCAAGGAGGCTGGAGAAACTCTGGCCGTACTTTTTTTTTTTTTACCTATGCCTTAGGATGATGTACATGTTATGAGGTGAACTAAGGTCATGTGTGTGTGTCATGTCTACGCATCTCTCGGTTTGTTTAACGTGAACCCAACACTTACCAGACCGGCGTAGTGGTGATGGTGGTGGTGACGGTGGTGCTTGTGGTTGGAATTTTCATCACATGTGGTATTATATCAACCTCAATTAACACTGTCACTTTCTTCATCCTATTGTTTTAAGTGTAAAGTCCTATGTGACAGCTTAAAAGTCCCTTCGCTGCTTATATTTTTAGCATCTAGTCGAGAAAGTTGTGTTTATCTATTGCGTGTGATTCTCATAGAACGAAAAATTGGTGCTTTTCGTTATTTTTCTTCTTACAAGTGAGTCGTCCAAACTTGAGGATCAGTGACGCGAAGGAAGAGAAAGGCAGGTATGTTTGGTGTACAGTTATTGGTAAACATTGACACTATCTTTCTCACACTCTCTCTCTCTCTCTCTCTCTCTCTCTCTCTCTCTCTCTCTCTCTCCTCTCTCTCCTCTCTCTCTCTCTCTCTCTCTCTCATTCTCTCTCTCTCTTCTCTCTTCTCTCTCTCTCTCTCTCTCTCTTCTCTCTCTCTCTCTCTCTCTCTCTCTCTCTCTCTCTCTCTCTCTTCTCTCTCTCTCTCTCTTCTCTCTCTCTCTCTCTCTCTCTCTCTCTCTCTCTCTCTCTCTCTCTCTCTCTCTCTCTCTCTCTCTCTCTCTCTCTCTCTCTCTCATGCACACAAAAAGAAAGAGAAAACATTCTTCGGCGTCGGTTTTCACTTAGTTTCTCAAAAAGTTGACCAAAAATAAACACGTTGAACCTGCATCGGACTGATCTTGATTTAGCAAAACTTCATAAACTTGTTGCGTGGGTGGCAACACTGATTTTTTTTTTTTTTTTTTTTTTTCCAAGAGATACTTTTACGAGATGAAATTTAGGTCATCAAAAGCAAGGTTCGAGTATAGATAGATGCTGAGATATGATAAAAAAAAGAGGTGAAACAGCGACTAGTAGGGAAGATATAAAGTAACAATGAGGATATAAAACCGTCAGAAAATTTAAGAAACTGAAATAATGAGGAAAATTATATTAGCTTGAATGATTACGGCATATAATGCAGAGGTATAGTAGAAACGAATGTAACATAGCCTAGTAAATGCAAGAAAGAAGTAAAGTGACAATGGGGATATAAAACTGTAAAAAAAGATAAGAGTACCGGTGAAATAATGAGAAAAAATAGTATTAACTTGAATTAGAAGGTTGTGGTGGTGCACGCCGCTCTCCAACCAGCCAGGTGGGCGGTGAGGTGAGGGCGGCCACAGGTGAGAGCTGGGAGGTGGTGCGTAGCTTGGGAGAGGTCGGAGGGGGGTGGGAGAGTAGACGGTGGAGAGAGAGAGAGAGAGAGAGAGAGAGAGAGAGAGAGAGAGAGAGAGAGAGAGAGAGAGAAGAGAGAGAGGAGAGAGAGAGAGAGAGAGAGAGAGAGAGAGAGAGAGAGAGAGAGAGAGAGAGAGAGAGAGAGAGAGAGAGTACGGTAAAGTGAGTAACCGGTTCTTTTTCTGTATGAGTCGCGTGCAAATTGATAAGTAAGACAAACGCGGAAGTAAAGAATGTATGAAGAAAAGTTACTCCGATTCCGAGACAAAGGTGTTAGTGATCCTATAGTATATATTCAGGGTAAAAGAAAAAAAATTGATTAACTAAAGAAGGTATAGATAGCCACACACACACACACACTTATTCATTCATACTCACATACATGGAGAAGGGAGGGGGAGGGAAGAGCACTGTTTGTTAACCTTCTTTCGCCACTCAAGGTTAAGAGGAAGGGATGGGCACTGTGTGTGTGTGTGTGTGTGCGTGCCTGTGTGTGTGTGTGTGTGTGTGTGTGTGTCTGTGTGTGCGTACGTGCGTGTGTGTGTGTGTGTGTGCGTGCGTGCGTACGTGTGTGTGTGTGTGTGTGTGTGTGTGTGTGTGTGTGTGTGTGTGTGTGTGTGTGTGCGTGTTCGTTCTACTATCCTTGCGGGGTAATACAATTCAGACAACAATGGATATTTTTTCTCCGAATATAGTAATACAGTTTTTGTGTAAATTCCTTCCTTCAAAGTTTACACAACAAACAAAAGGACACGAGCATCAAGGCTACTTATTCTTTGTGTAGGAAATATTTATGTTTATTTTCATCTTTTTTGGTGGGAAAATACTCATATAGAACAAATGCGTCTTGATCTGGGTAATATTCGCCCTTTTTTTTAGTTTAAAATCTCAAGTTTTTCAGAATACTCGCACAAACACTTTCTACAAACCATTAAATATTTTTTCTGCACACGCGGAAAATATAATCAGTCTTTTTGAAGCTGCTTAGCAGTGCTTGAGAAACCTTTCCATTTTGTTAATATAAATGGTGTATCGGAAGCAAACATTGGCTATTTGCAAACCTGATGAGGAAGTTACATTCACCGGTAAAATGAAAGGAATCACGAGGAGTGTATAGTTGCACAATTGACGTGTAACTAAATAACAAAGTGGAGACAGGAGCTGAAGTGTTGTACGAGGGACGGATGACTGAACGCAAACATGATGCAGTTGGCGCGTAAAAGTTTCATTATTTAAGACAATCAACATATTCGAGGTGATCAAATATTTGTTGCTCTACTTTTCCTGCGGTGAAATTCCATTGAGTCCACAGGAAGAGGAGAAACAATTAGAGCGGAAGGCAGCGGAAGGCCTGTGCGGAATTTTCGATCATCTTGCAAGAATTGATATCTGTCGAGCGCACTAAAACTGAGGTTAAGTAATGGGAGAGGCGCCTTGAATTCTGTTTTTATTAAGGTTCGTAAGAGTAATCTCAGGTTAGTATAGTCTTCGTTTCACGTAATTAACGTACACGAGAGAGCAGTCAAAACAATTACGTAACTTGAATAAGAGAGAAGAAAATTTAAAAGGGCATCTCTGAAATTCCTTTGTCAAGATACGTAAAAGCAATCTTCGGAGAGGCAGATTTTAACCTCAGATTAGCAGTTAAGGTGAGGTTACGATCGCTTAAATGATCATTAGAGTAAAATAGAAGACATCTGCAATGACACCCACGAATTTGCTAATGATTAAGTAGTAACAGATAGGGGAAAAAATTGCTGCAGGTGGAAATACAGGAATAGAACGTTTGTGGTAATCAGAAAGAAAATAGCAAGGGAAAAATAGGATTAGGTTAGTTTATATAAAGTTTGGTTAGGCTATTCTGTTACCATACTTCCAATACTTTATTTCCTTATTACTTTCTATCCTTCCTTCGCTCAAACAATCGTCAGGGCTCCCACGGAGGAGTAAGTAAGTACCCACAGTCCCACACAGCCCCCGCATGCGTGGATCCGTGGTGGGATCCTCTCGCCTGGTGGGTTGCGGGACCTTGCTGCCGCGGTCACTGCAAATTTATATAGTTTGCCTCGTTGTCTTTTTCCCGACGTGAGAGTAATTGTGAGGTGGAGGGCTTGATGAAGGGGCACAGCATACAAACACACACTTATAAACCCCCACTTGAGTGCGACCTTCATGCATGAAGGTCGCACTCAAGTGGGGGTTTATAAGTGTGTGTTTGTTTAGGTGTATAATTTGTTTATTATATCTTACCGTTATGGGTTCAGGGGTTGCGGTGACGATCAGGGCGGCAATTGAAGATAACATTATTACTTACGACTACAATTTCCTCCCATTATCTACGTTTTTTTTTCTCTCTTTACCTTTACCTCTGCTAAAGGTGTGCGATGAGAAGCTTAATTGTTTTCTTTGTAAAACGCCGTAACCGATGGGCTGCCCACAGGCCGGCGGATGTGATTAGCGGTGGCGTGCGGCGGCCTGGCCCCTAGAGCATCATGTTTACGACTCGTTCGCTGCAGCCATTAGGCCCGATAATTAGGGTAATGCCTCCACTGCATTCACGGCGCCCACCAGACTCACTGTTTCTCCCGCCGACACGACCTGCAGCCTCTTACATCACGTTTCTTTATTTTTCGTCCAGGAAGTTTGGTTCATTGGTATTCATGTTTTGGCGAGGCTTCTGTAACAAACCAGGTCACTTAAGAGAGAACGCTTTTTGTTTGCAATGAGTTCCGAGGGCGGTGTGCGAGCACGCCGTGTGTTTGGCTGCGGACGTTCACCCTCGCTGGAGTGTAGTACAGGGGGTGTGGATGACCCTCGGGGGTGACCAGGTACACACCATGCGAGGCATGAGGGAAGGGCACAGCATCCACTAGGTGACGCTCTGCCGCAGCCTCCGTACCCGTTATCTTTACCTCAGAGGCTGTGGTTGATTACTGACTCATTATCCTGGGCGCGAGGTCACAGTTTGCCTCATCTTATCATGATTACCCTCCGGAGGCGTCACCCGCAACTCCCAGGATGTGCGGGTCGTGCGCCGGGTGGCTGTGTTGGGGCGCGCGGAGGCAACACGGCAGACCAGGAGTCTTGAGAATATTGTATTATTATTAAACATTTTGCAAGGAGATAACAACATCGCTTGTTAATAGTGAGCTAAGCTGGAAAAGAACATGAAATACAGTTCTCCGAGAAAATAAATGTTAATCACGGTGTTTTAATGACAGAGAAATACGTACAACTGAATCATAAAATATTGGAAAATTAGAAGTGTCATCATGAATGGTGAAAAATGTAACAATATATGTAGATTTAAGACAAACATTCCTATCGCGTCTGCCAATGGTTTGAATAGAGACACCCTGCATATCATGGTCCCTAATGATCCGAGGGTCTGCTATCTCTGCACCCCTAATGCTATAGCCCTCGCCTGCCCACCACCTACCTGTCATCGCAGGATATTGGTTCTGTCTGAGAGAGTCTTTGTAGTGACTTGGCATTTTCGGTGCGCACGCTTAAAAGCCATTTGCATAAGGAAAACACGAAGGATTGTGTAAGTGATTTGCAAGGTACACGGTGTTGACGAGGCGATGTGACGCTGCGCAAAAATATGACGATGAGGCACGCAGAAAGTACACACGAGGAACCTTAACAGCGTAGACATACAGGGGATCGGTGGGGCTTCGCGTCCATGGGGAGAAACACGAGAAGGGGTGATATGACGTGCATTAAATGAGAGACAGACACGAGAAAGGTGACATGATGCACACAACAGTAAACATGTCAACTATACGTATACATAACAAGTGTTCTACAGAAAAAGTTACACTGAAAGCATTACAAGTATTAGGCTCATGAGAAACAAGTACACAGAAAAGTTATACATGCTGACACGCACATACACGAGGCGGGAAAGATCCCTGTGTAGTACGTATACAGTAAATAGAAAAATAATATCCACCGAGGAGCCTGCCGTCTTCCAGCCTGCCGTTCTCTATAGCCTACCTACCCTCAAGTTACCATCCTCCCAGCCTTCTACCTTCAACCTCCTGTCCTCCCAGCCTGTCTGCCCCGAGTCTTCGTGATGTCACCGCAATACGTAACTCAGAATACGCGGAGACGAGCGGCAGCGGCATGCACCCACGACAGCAAGGACCGCATAACCCTTTCTCTTCTAATATTTTCCGTCACAAGTGTACGTACTTACATCTCTGTTCGTCAGCGATGTGTGCGTGACGTGTTCCCATCCCAGAGTTTAAGTGCTTCACCCGCTGAGCTGTTTCTCTCTCTCTCTCTCTCTCTCTCTCTCTCTCTCTCTCTCTCTCTCTCTCTCTCTCTCTCTCTCTCTCTCTCTCTCTCTCTCTCTCTCCTCTCTCTCTCTCTGTTCTCTCTCTCTCTCTGTTCTCTCTCTCTCTGTTCTCTCTCTGTTTTCTCTCTCTCTCTCTCTCTCTCTCTCTCTCTCTCTCTCTCTCTCTCTCTCTCTCTCTCTCTCTCTCTCTCTCTCTCTCTCTCTCTCTCTCTCTCTCTCTCCTCTCTCTCTCTCTCTCTCTCTCTCTCTCTCCTTCTCCTCGTCCTCTCTTCTTCGTCTCCTCTCTCTTCTCTCGCTCTCTCTCTCTCTTCTTCTCTCTCTCTCTCTCTCTTCTCTCTCTCTCTCTCTTCCCCCCCCTCTCTTTTCTTTTTTTTCGGTGGACGGGAGGCTGCAGGCACATGTCCGCCCCGCACACTCCCCAAGACAAGCGGCGGTAATAGCACTTCGCTTTGCCTTATACGCATCGCTACATCCACACCTGACGGAGCGGCGAAGGAGAAGGTCGCGAGGTTAACAGCCTGGGAGTGGATCGAGGGGGTCCCGGCAGTCTCCCGTCGCCCTCTAACTGTACCTAAGAGCCGCCGCTTCGTCGTGTAACCTCCTAAAGGCGCTTGGAGGGAGTAGGGAGGGGAAAAATATACTCGCTAATAATCGTGTCTTTGTGAAGCGAGTGTCTGCCATCGATCACTGCCTTCCCTCGTTCATTTGCACCCCTCAGGCCCTTAATTCACCGGCGGGATTAATTAAGTCGTCATTTTTTCTCCGTAATGGCCGCCCGCAGGATGTTTTATCACTCGCCGGGCGTTCATTCTCAGATATTTCAAAGCCGTCTTCTTCATAACCCGCCTGACGAAGGACGTGTGTTGAGCGCCTTGCATCTCCGTCCATATACGACTACGACACGATAACTTGCAGCGGTAATGCCGTTGTTTTCCTTCATGTACACAGCAGGAGAAAGGTGGAATGCTTAAGGAGGTAGAAAATTTTATGTGCTAGTCAAGAGAAGGACTGAGAAAAAATGTAAATGAAAATAGAAAACTTGTATTGTGCCGTCCATGGTGAAACAAAAAGTAAGAGAGGTCAGTCTTCTGGTTGGTGACCCGGCAGTCCAGAAAACTTGTATTGTGCCGTCCATGGTGAAACAAAAAGTAAGAGAGGTCAGTCTTCTGGTTGGTGACCCGGTAGTCCTGTCATGAACGTGTGTGCAAGTCGTGGAATGGAAGAAGGAAAATGTAAAGAACGAAAATATTGTGATCCATGGCTTGAGGAGGGGACGTGACAACTCTTTCCTTCACTGGCTTTCTCTTTCCGCATAACACTGATGGTTTGTGATCGCCTCCAAGCAGAAAATCTGAGGCAAATATTTCTTAGTTCTCAATTACTTTCTCTTACACATGCTTGAGGCGTTTGAATCATTTTTTATCCATCTCTTTGCTCCCTTTTTTTATACACTAACCTTCAAACACAATAGGCCAGATCCATACACCACCGTAACTCACCAGCGCAGGTTGACCTTACACCGTGACCTTCAATGACCTGTTCAGTATAGGAGAGGAGGGAGGGAGGGACGACGGGGCCTATAGTGCCGCAGGTAAATTTAGTCGTCGTGCTTGTCTGAACCCCCTGCAGGCTTGTGGGGTAATAAAAGCAAAGGAGAGAAAGAGCACACTGGAGGGACTATTAGAAGAGAGAGAGAGTTGAATACACCGAACATAATGACAGGAGTGACTTGCTTGTTTTGGGTATCTGAGGAAGAAGTATCAGACCTTGTCATGACGAAAACTAAAGGGATGAAGAAAGTTAAGCGATGAGAGATGTGAGAGAAGTATGCATGAACCCCTCTGGAGGAGTAGATAGACGCGAGATGAGAGGAAGAGGCAGAAGAGAGAAGAGAGAGAGAGCCAGAGAGAGAGAGAAAAGAGAGAAGAGAGAGAGAGAGAGAGAGAGAGAGAGAGAGAGAGAGAGAGAGAGAGAGAGAGAGAGAGAGAGAGAGAGAGAGAGAGAGAGAGAGAGAGAAAGGAGAAAGGGAGAAGAGATGCGAAGAAGCAGCAGGAACAATGACCTCAGCTTGCGTCCCAGATGACCCGTGAATGACCTCCCGCGACCTGTTCCCAGCGCGTCTTGCCGTGGGAAGCAAGGAGAGAGGGAGGCAGGAGTGTCGGGGGTGAGGAAGGTGCTTGTTAATTCGATGCACGGGAGGCTGAGGTGGGATGCGGATTGAAAAAGAATGGGAACTGGTAGCGATTTTTCAGCAAAGTTTTTAGGTGAGGCAGAATCCAAACAGCTGACATGGGACTGTGTGAAAATGAATTAACTCGAATCTTATATATATATTTATATAGTTTAGGTTTGGAAAGTAATTATGGAGGGAAGTTATTGATGGAGTCACATCCTAAGCATAAGAAAAGGAGTTAGAAAGAGGAGGAGAGGAGGAGGAGGAGGAAGAGTGTGTGCTACATCAGGTGAAGTAAGACACCATAAAGCTACATTACAAAACTATGAGTGAAAGTACACATAATTTCATTTATTTAGGTTAACATATATGCATAGATTGTTCATTGCAAGAGAGAGAAAAAATTGAGTCAGGTTAATTAAAGGTGAAGTCGAGGTACTCCCCATCAAACTGCCTTGGGAGTATATGAGTGTCTTTGTGTTGGGGTGAATCTGTCCATCCACTTTCCAAAGGCCTTCAAGGATTTGTGTTCCATTGGTGGTCAAAGTGACAGGAGAGAATCTTGTTATCTCCTTAGGCTTGCTGGGCTTGTGTGTTCCTTTCACTCGCACCTCCTCGTCCTTTCACTTCCTTGTTCCTTGTCATCCTTTCACCTCTCCTTTTCACACTTACCTTTCCCCTTCTCCTCTTCCTCCTCTTCCTCCTCTTCCTCCTCTTCCTCCTCTTCCTCCTCCTCCTCCTCCTCCTCCTCCTCCTCCTCCTCCTCCTCCTCCTCCTCCTCCTCCTCCTCCTCCTCCTCCTCCTCTCCTCCTCCTCCTCCTCCTCCTCTCCTCCTCCTCTCCTCCTCCTCTCCTCCTCCTCCTCCTCCTCCTCCTCCTCCTCCTCCTCCTCCTTCGCCTCCTTCATTCAACGTCACGTAATCGTCTCCTCCCCCTCCGTCTCCTTCCTCCGATCTCCTTCAGCTCGCATCGCCTCTTATCGAGCTTTCCAAATCAGTGACAACAAGACAATAATGCTTTAAAAAACTAAAAAAGGGTCATGATCACATCACTGATCTTCCGGAAAAATTATTTCATGGTGAGGTCGTTGTCGATGGAACATTACCAGCAATGTTTGTCGAAGCCGACACATACTACATTTAAAACAGGCTTGACGCCACTGTTAATAAATGGGTATTGATAGTGCCTGCGATTCATATTAGATCCCCGCGACTCGATTAGGTTGTATGGTGTGTATGTTGTAGTTAGTTATTCATACCTATTTTTCCTGACTACTAAACTTCACATGTTCCATCTCATAAGGACATTCGATCATTTTCCAAACTGTTTCCTTACATGTTATAGTTATAGTTGTAGTTCACGTACCCTCGCCTGGACCATAGTCTCCTGGTCCTCTTATTCCTATGTAATCTCCTCCTCGTGGCACCTGTTCCATAAAAAAGATTAAGGAAGACCGGTAATTCTGACATATTCTTAATACTTTCCCTCATTCGCCTTCCAATTCATTGACTCGTTCTCCGCGTCTTCCTCACCGTCCCCCCTCTTACTCCGAGAATGCGATAAAGAAGAGGAAGAGGAAGCGGAAAAATCTTACAAATTCTTATGTAGGAAGGATTGCAGAGGCGTCATGAGAGAGAGAGAGAGAGAGAGAGAGAGAAGAGAGAGAGAGAGAGAGAGAGAGAGAGAGAGAGAGAGGAGAGAGAGAGAGAGAGAGAGAGAGAGAGAGAGAGAGAGAGAGAGAGAGAGAGAGAATTTTATAACCCTACTTATTCATGTAAAGTTTTTTCCCCATCCTTTTCTCCTACATTCCAGTGTGTGTGTGTGTGTGTGTGTGTGTGTGTGTGTGTGTGTGTGTGTGTGTGTGTGTGTGTGTGTGTGTGTGTGTGTGTGTGTGTGTGTGTGTGTGTGTGTGTGTGTGGTGTGTGTGTGTGTGTGGTGTGTGTGTGGTGTGTGTGTGTGTGTCGTACTACAGGTGCACAGCTTTCTCTCGAGGCCTTAGACAGAAGCTAGCTGTGTCGTCCTCGTAGACAGAAGAATCTTGAGTCTTGCATTCCTCTTCATTCTTCTCGTTTCTTATAAATCCTTCATGTGTAAAAGAAAAAAGTCATAGAAGAGAAATCATAAAAATTGGGTGCATTCCTTTTCCATGTACGTGTGAAAATCTAAACACACACACACACACACACACACACACACACACACACACACACACACACACACGCACGCACGCACGCACGCACGCACGCACGCACGCACGCACGCACGCACGCACGCACGCGCGCGCAACACACACACACACACACACACACACACACACACACACACACACACACACACACATACACACACACACACACACACACACACACACACACACACACACACACCTAGAAAGCTGTCTATAAGCATCCTCCCAACCAGTAGTAGTACCTGCAGCTTTCTCTCATACCCAGACGCCCCCCCCCCACACACCTCTGTACCAAATTCCTCAAGTTTTTTTTATAACAATATCATTAAGGTAATATACTTTTTTCCATGACCTCTTTCTCTCTAGCAGGTTTGAACTCCTTAGGTATGTGGTCGCTGGGTTACATGTGCGGGTCACGTTTGGGTACACTGCCACTGTTGCGAGTCTTATAGTGTCTTGGGTTCGTTTTAATTCGCTATACGGAACGCGGCGTAGGTGACCGGGATGCTAACGAGGGAGAGGGCGCGCACCTGTCCCCCTTGTGCGACTCCTGGTTACTAATGGTGTACTTTCTCTCTGCCTGACCACCTACTTCGCTTCCTTCTTTAATAGCTATGCCCTCTCTCTCTCTCTCTCTCTCTCTCTCTCTCTCTCTCTCTCTCTCTCTCTCTCTCTCTCTCTCTCTCTCTCTCTCTCTCTCTCTCTCTCTCTCTCTCTCTCTCTCTCTGAATTTGAATAAGTGTCGTTTAAAGTAGTAATAATAATAATGATAACGGTGATATAGTAGTAGTTATAGTAATGAAAGTAATAATAATGATAATGACTTAAATATAATGACTGAAAAGTTTATTCGCCAAGAGGGTTTCGCCATGCCGGTCAGGTTTGGTATTAAGAAATTGGAATTATTGTGCCTTGTGCGCTGACCTGAAAGAAAGAAAAAATCATCGCCACAATGACTAATCAGAGAGAGAGAGAGAGAGAGAGAGAGAGAGAGAGAGAGAGAGAGAGAGAGAGAGAGAGAGAGAAAGAGAGAGAGAGAGAGTATTAAGAAAAAAATCGGACACACACACATACACACACACAAGCGAAATCTTTTGTAACTCATCAGCTGAATGCATCAAGGCGGCTGGTCGGTCGGTCTGCTTATCAAAGGCCTTTTCTTCAGCGTCCTGTTGACTCTTACTCATCGTGCCGCCATTAGCTCCTCTCCTTTATGATCCGGCCGCGAGGAGGAGATAAAACGAACACAATCGACCAGGTTAATATGTTATTGGCCTCGCAGCATTGTCTAGACACCTCCATGTCTCATAAGGGTACCAGCGACGTGCTTAAGGAACACCACTTTCGCCACTACTGTCTTCGGTTGTTTATCCGTCTCTTCGCCCTCCTTCTCCTCTCTCCTGTCCGTGATGGCGGCGAAAGGAGCTGATTCATACGACTTGCCTCCTATTATTGACTGCATTATGCGATGGGATTCAGTCGTGCGAGGCTGTGAGGAGAGAGAGAGAGAGAGAGAGAGAGAGAGAGAGAGAGAGAGAGAGAGAGAGAGAGAGAGAGAGAGAGAGAGAGAGAGAGAGAGAGAGAGAGGTATAACAGAAAGACAAATGGATGATAAGAAAGTTGAAGTAGAGGTCCTTTAACAATGTGCAGCTATGGAGGTGGATGAAGTAGTGATGGTGGTATGGTGGTGGTGACGGTGATGGTAGTATAATATATAGTAGTGGTGATAGTGGTGGTGGTGATGAAGCTATGGTAGTAGTGACGATGGTGTTGAGGCCGAGACGAAGTGGTAATGACTGGTGATGGAGATGAGCCGCGTCACAGAAGCTGCAAACCTTCGTCACCTGTCTTAAGGTCGACCCTCAGCTGACCGCAGGAATGGAGGTGAAAAAGGAGAGGAAGGGAGGGAGGGAGGGAATGGTGAAGGAGGGAAAGGTTTGGCGTGTGTTCTCTACCCCTTTCACCTCTCTCGCCCCCCCTCCCCTCCTTCCTTCCAGCCGAAGACAGTGGGACGGAGCGGAGAGAATAGGGGAGAGGGAAGGAAGGAAAGGAGAGGAAGAGGGGGGAGGGATGGGAAATGGCTTGAAAGAATGGGGGTCTGGCAGGTACCTTGGTTGGAGGCTGGCAGACAGGGTTTAAGGCAGAGTCATAAAGAAAGGGAGGAAGGGAGGGGGCAGGGAAGGCAAGGTGGAGTCCAGAGTGTCGCAACTGGCGGAGAATTTAGTCAGAGGAAGCGCCAAATTGCGTGAGGGAGGGATGAATCACTAGTCTTCGAGGAACACTGCGGGGATCTTGGTTTTTTCAAGGTCATGAAGTTTATCCTCTGTCTCGTCGGTACATGATTGGTGTCTGTGTCCCTGAAAGAAACTCAGATTGTATTAATGCTTTTCTAGGACTGAAGTTTTAATTTTACGGAGATCGTGTACATAAGTATCATCTATGGATCTCTCCTCTCCTAATGTGCGTTAGTCTGCGCTTTGTTCGCTAATTGGCGGTAATCAGAGTGTTTCCTACGCCATCATTTCTGGAACTAATCTCTTTGGAAGTACATTCTTTAGGACCTCACTAATCCTGGCCCGGAGTGCGGCAAGATGGGTGGGTTGTGCCTGAGTGAACAAGAAAGGCGTCACTACCTGGGGAAGGAGGGACAGGGACAGGAAGGATTCTAAAGGCACCCCTCAGGCTGAGTCCTATTAAGGTAGAACTCAGAGTATTTTCTTATGAGGATACAAAAAAAAAAATCCCTCATGTGCTTGAATTCATTTACTCAGCCTTGTATCTACTGGTTACCGACCAGGGAGTGAGTGCAACACCAACACCTAGAGAGCCTCAAGACTTTGGATAAATTCATAGATGGGTTTAAGAAAGTGTAGAGGGTAAGCAGGAGGCGTCTTTGCCAGGCTGAAGGGCATTTTGCACTCTTTTAATATTATTTGTTAAAACTTGTCACTCAGAATAGTTACATAGAAATAGTGTCTTCTCTCTCTTCTAACACCTCCTCCTCCTGCTCCTCTTCCTCCTCCACCACCTGTTTCCATTCTGCCCTCTGACTCACTCTAATCTCACGGCGAGGAGCCAATACCTGGTGTAATGACGCCTTACCTGGAAGTCATTATCGACCTCGGATGATAACATGCATCAGGTCACCTTCCCTCCAGTAACCACCTGTGCAGCTCATCCACGGGGCGTCCAGAGGGTAATTCTAAAGTTGATATCACAGATGGGAACGAGTCTTGTGGTAGCGGGTGTTGTGTTGGAGGGAACAGGTGCCGCAGGTTTTATTCTTTTAGATTAATCCCCTGATAAAAAAAAAAAGACTACTGGAGTGACTGGCTGGCTGGCTGGTCTGTTGGATAGGAGGGAGAAAGTAGCCATAAGTGTTCCGTCTGGAGGCGAAGGGCTGCTGAGGTATCTGGGTCAGCGTCAGGAAGGCAGTGAGATAGAGGGCCGCTGCGAAAACCACCGGACGCCGTTGTCACTACCGGAGAAAACATCGCGAGAGACAAAGCTGCTCATTAGAACTGGTATTATAAGGGAAATATCTCTGGATGGAAATACTGACTTGAAGGATGTCGCATGGAGACGAAGGAAAGGAAGAAGGAAGCATGGCAATTACAGAACACAGCAATCAGGCGACACAGGATCAAGAAGTGAGGAAGAGCGTCATCATGAGCGATGTGTTCGTGAGGGACACGGGACAGGTGGCCTTGGGCTGTCCAGGATGAGGGAGGAGGCGTGTGGTCGGCTTGTTTACGGTCGAGGACGTCTAGGCGGCGGCGGCGGCATCTGGTGTTGACAATGGTGACGCCAACCTGGTGGAGACACGGCAGCACGTGGCCAGGACAGACTAGACAGCGAGACAGACTTTAAAAACTCCACGTAAAGCTACATGAGCCTCCTATTATAGAATTATTGTGCTAGAACAGAAATCGACTTAAAGTTCTGAGAAACACTACTGGGGTATGAGATACGCCGCAAGGGAATGGCAGTCTCGCCGAACTGTGTCAGCGGGCCAGTGCGAGAATCTGACTCACTGGCGAATAGAACGCAAACACAAGCCGAATGCAGCAGACAGGGAAGTCACTAGGTTTTTTCCGGCAATCATCGACGCCGAGGCTGGTAATGGTAGCAATCAGCCGCGGTGTGCCGGTGCGTCTGTCCCCGCGGTGCTCCCGACGCAGGCATCGAATGGTAACACTATGATACACACCTCCAATCATCACTAACGGGACGGGAAGGATAAGAAATTATGGAGGAATCTTTTAGAGGTGGCAGGATGTGGGTAAACACGAGGTGAAGGCAGCTGGGGCGCCGTGACCCTGGTGGAGGGGAGGAATGCAAGGCGCTGTGAGTCACCCTTCAGGGGTGCCGCAGCACACAACCCTTGCCTGGGTTAGGGCTCGTTTTTTGTGCATGTGGAATAGGCCTAAGTAATGGGCCTAGATTGGAGGCAGTCGACTAATGATTGGATGGTTTGAGGCCTTGAGAGGAGAGCGAGGGTGAATGGGACTCTAAAAAGCTTGACATGCGTTCAGCCTTAACAATACGACTTAATAATACTCGTAGGACTTCCACCCTTAAATGACACTCGGTCAGTGGTCACTGAACACCCAACGAGGGACAATATGCGAAGATAAAACACAGAGAACTAGGTACAAAAGTCAGATATTTGACAAACTGATGTGTATGAAATGTGGAGAAAATAGCATAAAACACATGAGTAGAAAATAACGAGGAAGAGTTTTGTCCTGCAGCGGATAATGACAATGATGATAATGTTGATGAGGAGGAAGAGGATATGAGAGAATTCCAGTAATTATAGATGTTAAGCTCCTAATAGCACCACAAAACATTACGAATGGTATGACTTTACGACGTTTAAATGGTCCTTCTATTCCCTTCATCCTTCCGCGCCCTCGAGATCGGCATTAGCAGTCGGTCGGCGTCCCTTTGGAGAGTCCCGCGGTGTTAAGACGAGGAGCGGCGCCCTAAGCCAGGAGAAGAGGGTCAGGTGGGCCAGGACTTTAGAACGACCCTTACCTGTAACCTTCCTACCTCCCTACTTCCTTTCCTCCATCCATTCTCCCTCCTCCATAACTACAAGACCTGTACTCTCTTCCTATTATATCTTTCTTCCTTATATCTCTTTTCTTCCCTTTTCCTACCTATCTACTTCTTAACCCTTCCTCCTTCCTCCCGTTTCTCCTCCCACACACCTTTTTTCTCTCCCTCCTCCACAACTACAAGACCTGTACTCTCTTCCTTTTATATCTCTCCTCTTCTTTATCTCTCTTTCCTTCCCTTTTCCTACATACAGTATCTACCTTTTGACCCTTCCTCCTTCCCTCCGTTTCTCCTCCCACACACCTCTCTTCTCCTCCTCCTCTCCCTTCTTGACTTACATCCCATCTCGTAAGGGAAGGACACCGACCATCCTTCCTGTCTTCCTTGTTTGTCTGTCCGTTATCTTCGCTCCATAAAAGATAATACACGGTCATAACTTGAGAAAATCTTGCGTATCAGACATATAAAAGCCTCAGGTATTCAAGCTTTGTGCATTTATATAGGATTCAAGTTATTTAAAGATTCACACATTTCCTTGCAGTAGATACTTGTCTTTTAAATAATAGTACATCTGAGGCCACGGATCTGTGTCAGCTGATAAATAAAAGTGTTTAGAGGGCGGAGAGGCGTGATTGATATGGCATTGTGAGGAGACGACACTGGCTCAGAGGAAAGTAGCAGCGGCTGGAGAGAGAGGGGGGGGGGGGAGAAGACCCCCCCCCCCCACACCCGCAGCAGCCAAACAACCCCACACACACACACACACACACACACACACACACACACACCCACATCTACAATGGTCCCGGCGGAGCGAGTTACTACACCAGACAACGCGGCAGTAAGCATTACCCAAACTTCTTCCGCCTCTCACAAACTCGTAGAGAGCTAGCTAATATGCGTTTGTTTATTTATATACCTCATTGTCTGCGAGTTTGCCAGCAGCCTCGCCTTTCCCCAAAACAACGCACAAAAAAACAGACCCAATACAAACAACACATGGCAGGCAACACAAAACACATACGCAACACCACCGAGCAGCCAGTCAGCCACCACAGCCGCGTTCATAGCCCTCCAAATTGCCTAGTCAGTGAAGCAATGATGATTTACTTGTATACATGAACCCTTTCGCCGCTCAGGGCTACACAACTGTTCTCTATTTTTTCCCTGCCTCTCGGGACTAATCTAACAAGCGAGAAAACACATGAATGTTGTGTGTGTGTGTGTGTGTGTGTAGCCCCGAGGACACAGGCACAGGCAGACACAAGACAGCAGGCAGTGGAGAAAGCACTAAAAGAGCTAGATAATTTTCCTCCTCCTCCTTTTATATATTTTCCTCATTTTTTGCTCTCTCTTCTCCTATCGCCCCATCGCCCCCCCCTCCTCCTCATCCCCCCCTCTTCATCTACACAGAACTAAACAACAACAAATATGATAACACACACCGCCGCAGGAAACAAGAACAGTCTGGTCTCCACCCTGTTTGGTCCAGAACGTGGCCGCTTCACCACCTCCTCCCATTCCTCCCTCTGCAGGACGGAACAACACACTTGCCTCCTCTGACCTTATCCCACGTCCGCACGAAATTTGGAAGGAAAAAGTGAAATAATCTTAATTTGTGTGTGTGTTTATGCGGCTGGCGACGTGCTGGAGGACTGCATCGGGTGCGTGTTGAAGTAAAAGTGGATGTTATGAAAGTGAAGTTAAAAGTTATTCAATTAATGTTTAAAGTTATTTTTTCACAGTGTTTAGTGTTTGAAATATATAATTATTTGTGGCGTGCTTGTTACAGGGCTCTCGGAGACGTGTCGTATATTAGGTTTTTTTATGCAGTCATTGTCTGTATTGATATAACACTTAATTTCCCGAGAAGAACTGATTGATTAATTGACATGTTTTATAAGGAGAAGCATTGAGGTTATTGCCACGTATCCCAAATACCAAAAAACACCTGTACATTATGATTTCTGTTCTTCTTTAATGTTTTCGTTGTCTCACCTTCGATGCTCGGCCTTGAGTAAGAGTCGCTGGTTTTTCTTCAGGTAAACATGTGCCATAAACTTATGTGAATCTGATATTGGTGCGAGCAGACACGACGCCCAAAGTTATAAAAAAACACTTGTTGGGGCGGAGTAGACAAGGTCGAGGAGAAGTAGGAGGGTGTTGCCTCTCCAGCCTTCAACGTCACCGCTGGTAGATAAAAGCACAGTAAGAGTAGAAGACAGCGGAGTTAAAGTTAATAATAGAAATAAAGATATTAGGATGGCAAAAGTAGACTGTGGAGTTAACCTCTTCACGCCCAGAACTTTCCATTGCTATAAAAAATCGTATGTTGTCGAGCCATAAAATTACGAAAAGTAACTGAATATACCAAATGAGTTAGTCGACAAGGATACTAAACAGGTCATATCTATAAAGCATTGCTTATATTCACTAAAAATTGTCAAATGGTAGCCAAATTACAAAGGAAATAACGCTATGGGTCTCAAGGGGTTAAAGTTAATGATATAAATAAAGATATTAGGACGGCAAAAGTAGACTGTGGAGTTAAAGGGTAGAAGGAAATAGGGAGGAAACATTGACCAGCAACATGACATTAGTGTTCATGCCACATATATTTAGAAAAGGATTACCTTTTCTCTCATTTAGAATATCCATTATATAAAACGCTGGCTGAAATCATGAAAGTCACAACAAATCACGACCCAAATTAACTTTTCCATCTCACGTCTCTCAGATAGTGAAAGGGGTGAGCGAAGACTTGGAGCTGGAGAACAATCACGCCTACCCATTTCATTTTCTCTCTCTCTCGCTCTCGCTCTCGCTCTCGCTCCTCCTCTCGCTCTCGCTCTCGCTCTCGCTCTCTCTCCTCTCTCTCTCTCTCCTCTCTCTCTCTCTCTCTCCTCTCTTCCTCTCTCTCTCTCTCCCTCTCCTCTCTCTCTCTCTCTCTCTCTCTCTCCTCTCTCCTCGTCTGCTCTTCTCTCTCTCTCTCTCTCTCTCTCTCTCTCTCCCTCTCTCTCTCTCTCTCTCTCTCTCTCTCTCTCCTCCTCCTCCTCTCTCTCTCTCGTCCTCTCTCTCTCTCTCTCTCTCTCTCTCTCTCTCTCTCTCTCTCTCTCTCTCTCTCTCTCTCCTCTCTCTCTCTCTCTCTCTCTCTCTCTCTCTCTGAGACACTCGAGCCTTGAAATAACACTGTCAAGGCGTCGAGAAAGAAATTTGCACGTCACTTATCACCGGTCTCAATTTTTTTTTCTCCTTTCTTTCTTTCTTTCTGTGTGTGTGTGTGTGTGTGTGTCACTCCCTCCGTAGTACAATCGTCATCATGGGAGTGCAGACAACGGTGCAGCCTCGTATTTTGAGAATGATCGGCAAAAGGTCTAAATCGAGTCTCATTTTACCGTTTCTCCGATCGAGTGTGAGTAATTCGCCGACTCATGGAAGTAGTGGAACCCTTTTCTATACTTTTTTTTAGCACCCCCTCTGAAGTGCAACAACAACAACAGATGTGCCGTTAGAGACAACAGCAAAGTCACCTATTTCCCTTCCTTCACCTGTTGCCCTTCCTTTGCATAGGCGCAGGACGTGATGACTTCGGCACGTCCTCAAGTATCACCTGGTAAACACCTGAACAACGTAATTGCTGTCATGTCAACCTTAGGAACTATAATTACCTCTTGGTGTTTGGAATATCCTCTTAATTGCGTCTTTCCTGAGTGAAGCACTGTGGATTTTTTTCTCTGTCTTAAGGTATAGCAGACCTTGGCGCGTCTCAACCATGCGTAAGGAAGGGAAAAGCCACAATTAAACGTCCTAATGTCCTATCAGATGAGAGAGAAGGTGATTAAACAGCGCTTAGAGTTGATATGTATGTCTATTATTCTCAAATATCGCTCAAGAGGAGGAAGATTCAAACATATGGAGTGTTAAATGTCTGTTTGAATGAGTGTTAAATGTTGGAATCAGGATCTAAATTTAATACAACACCTTCAGTCTGACTTCCTCGCTTCTCTTATCAATTATTTCACTCCTTTACACCAACTATCACAGCAGCAGCACCTAACCCCCTTCACACCCCATGCCGTCCCTAATCCTTCGTGTCCCATCCTATACCCCGACGTCAACACCTGTCCCTACAAACCCTCCCATTTGGTCAGGCGTGGTGGGTGACGGAGGGATGAACGATGGACTGTAATTACCGGCCGTTGAAGGGACGGACCGGGCGTGGCAGGAGAGCGTGGTGTTGATGTATTAATGTGCGGGAGGAAGGGAGGGAAGGCGGCATACTGACCCACTCTACGCTATTCTATTCTTCGCTTCTTTCCTCCCATCGCTGGACCGGTAAAGAGATGATGGGAAGGAGGAAACGATAAGTATATATAGCGGTCGGTACGTTATATAAGATTGTTGTTTGTATTATAAGGCGATGCGATGATGGGAAAAGTGTATTGTTTGTGATGTTCTGGATAACGGTTTGTTTTTGTATTAATGTAATGTTTATATATAGAAATGATGTTATTTTTAATTTATTCATATTATAAATAGTTCACTACTTAAATGATTTCCTGTTTGATTTTCTATTTCTATTCCTCACTCACTTTTTCCATTTTTGTATGTGATACAACCGAGAAGTCCCGGGTTCGATCCCCGGGCGGAGCGAAGATAGATGGGTGGTCTTTCTTAAAACCCGAGCCCCTGTCCACCCAGCAGTGAATGGGTACCGGGTGTTAGCCGGGGGTTTGTGACCCCCCTCCCGGGGTGGTGGCCTCGGCCAACACTAACTGCAGCGGTAGATCACTATGGCTCTGAGGAATTATCCTCTAAACAAACAAACAATAGATATGAGGCTCCGAATAATTTTATTTAGAATAGCGTGTAAAATATTTGCTTGTGTGTTGAGTGACGGTAATGTAATCAGAGTAAACAAAGATTAGATGAATTACGTCACTGATTCACGTAAAAATATAGGAAGTGACCTGATTCCCCGTAAATAGCAACTCTGGCGTCCTGTAGAAAGGAGGAAGACTATAAAGACTCACGGAGAATTATCACTGTCTTCATGTACAGATAAATGTCAGTCTTCCCGTCACCTCCTCAGCGCCGCCTCGCCACAACGCCTTGATTGCCTTCCTTCCGCCTTTGTTCCAAGATTCGTAAATTCAGCACCGCCGTTTCGCTCTGTATGTGGCCAACCCCTTGTGTGTGTGTGTGTGTGTGTGTGTGTGTGTGTGTGTGTGTGGTGTGTGCAACGACCCTCTCGCTCCTTCGTCCCCTTCACGCTCCCCTGCCTCCTCCCACACCCTGCCTAGCGGCCTCCTTCAGCAGGGCTTGGCTTAAGGACTACCTATAGCCTGGCCGCTCAGTCACTGCACTCACGCCGGACACACTTACCTCACCCGCGCCGGAAGTGGAGGTTCAGTCCACTCCCGCCACTCCCGCCCCTTCCTACTCCATACTCCACCCCCATCTTGCTGTTCCTGTCTTGCCCTGCTCCACTCCACCCCTACATCACCCGCCCCCTCCACCTTGCCTGTCCTCTATAGATCCATCGTAGTGTAAGAGGTAGGCGCAGGGATGGATTATAAGGCAGCGGTCTGGATGGTCTCTACCCTCCCTGCCTGTCCCTCTAAAGATCCTTCGTAGTGTATAAAAAAGGCGTTGGGGAATGGATGGGAAGGCGCAGGGATGGGAAGGCGCAGGGATGAATGAGAGGGCAGTGGTCTGGATGTGAAGTGGAAGTTGCCGTGTTTATCAGTTAATGTGAAGTGACGCCTCGTGCTCCTCCTTCCCCTGGTCTACACGTAAATCCATGTCTGATGTGTGCAAAGAAACGATCATTTATAACATGTTCTTCAACTATCATAAAAAAAAGTTGGATTTTACTTTGTCGGCGTGAGCATTTTTTTCTTATTTTTATTCTTTCTGTTCTTTTATTAGTAGGCGACGTTGCGTATAAGACTCAAACATTTACTAATGCCACTCATATTTATTTTAGCACAACGAAATAAGAATATACCAATAAAACCATGACTTTCAATAGATGCAAGTTTTTCTTTTCTTTTCAGGCGTATTGTTTGAATCGTATTTTTTTCCATTTAAGATTTATTCAAACATCAACGTATATATTTTTTCACTACATTGACAGGTCACATAATGATTTTTTTCTTCTTCTTTCCTTACAATCCAAAATAAACTCTTGGCTCAGAACATGAATGAATAAGCTTTCAGGTCAGAACATAAACAACCTTTAAGCAACACTAAGGGTCTTTTCTAAGGGTCTTTCAGCGCCTAATAACCTGAGCGGCGGTGTTGTAAAAGAACCCCGTGTGTGCCTAGGCGGGCTGCTTCCCTCCCCCTCCCCTACAGGCGTCGTAAACGTAATTAAGGAGAAAAAAAATGAAGAACCGCCGCCTATCGTGTGTCCCTTAGTGAAGTTAGTGGTCTAGACGATGTTGGGTAAATATTCCTTCCTTCTCTCTCTCTCTCTTCTCTCTCTCTCTCTCTCTCTCTCTCTCTCTCTCTCTCTCTCTCTCTCTCTCTCTCTCTCTCTCTCTCTCTTTTGCTTTCCTCGTTTCCTGACCAGCTTGCAGATTTTTCACTTTTTAACCACTTTCTCGTCATTCTTTATTACTTCCTCCTCCTCCTCCTCTCCTTCCTCCTCCTCCTCCTCCTCCTCCTCCTCCTCCTCCTCCTCCTCCTCCTCCTCCTCCTCCTCCTCCTCCTCCTCCTCCTCCTCCTCCTCCTCCTCCTCCCTCCTCCTCCTCCTCCTCCTCCTCCTCCTCCTCCTCCTCCTCCTCTTCTCGTCTTCCTGATTGTGGTCCGTCGCAGGGGTCTCTTGGCGTCCTGTTTCAAGGCATGACGTCACTTCCTCCAGCTGTAGGAAGTGGCGTGGCTGACTGTGTATGTACTGGCGATGCAGCGCGCGCGCGCGCACACACACACACACACACACACACACACACACACACACACACACACACACACACAACACACACACAACACACACACACACACACACACACACACACACACACACCACACACACACACACCACACACACACACACACACACACACACACACCCAGGGGTCATAAGAAGCATTAACCTAAATACACAGCAACACCTTCCCACGCACACCACGCACACACACATACCCATACCTAAAACATGCCTAGCACAACACAACACAACACACACCACACACACCACACACACCAACACACAGCAGCACAAGCACAGCAAAAGCGCAACACAACACACACAACACACAACACACACACACACACACACACACACACACACACACACACACACACACACACACACAGCTCACCGGTGACGGACTGTCTGGCTGGCTGTCCGTCTGGTCTTACAGTACGTTCAGTTACGCTGAAACTAGTGACAAAAAAAAGTTATCCGCTTCACCCTCTACTTATTGGGCCTTAGAGAGAGAGAGAGAGAGAGAGAGAGAGAGAGAGAAGAGAGAGGAGAGAGAGAGGGAGAGAGAGAGAGAGAGAGAGAGAGAGAGAGAGAGAAAGAAAAAAGGTAAATTACAGCTTCCCACTTGATAGCTGGTTTGGAATAGAAGGGGAGGCGAAGGTTACCAAATGTCCATATAGCAAGACACTCATTTGGTCGTAGTTGCGGCAGACTGCTTGACGTGACGGGAGGGAGGGGCGCGGCGGTGAGGAAAGGAAGTAGTAACGAGGAGGCAAAACTGTGAGGCAATACGGCGGAAAAGTAAAGAAACAGAAGAATGGATAAAAGAATGTTAATGCTGTGAGCTAAGGAACTTCTGCTTAGGGGGAAATATGACATGAAGATTACTGACAATGTAACGTAATTTGCACCGTCTAAAAAGAAACAAGGTAAGATGAATGGGATTAAAGCGCAACAAAAAAATGTGAAAGGAGGAAAAGGTATCAAAGGAATTGAGTGAACGGGAGTGCCGGAAGAATCGGGAGCATAGGGAGGCGAAGAAAAGAAATGCCAAGCCAGGGAGGGAGAAAGTTTGCCGCCCTCGGGTAGTGTCGACGAACTCGTAGGTTTTGGTATGTCTGGGTCCCACAGGAGGAGGAGGTTACGAGGCGGCAGGAAGAGATGGAATGCTTGAAGGAAATAGGAAGAGAAAGATGGGAAGGAAAATATGCTTATAATCGGCATGGAACGGAAGGAGAAGGATCGTGGATATGAAGAGATTTTTTTTATTTTCTTGTGTGTTTTGTATTCTTTGTTTTGTTAAGTCATCTTGTTTTGCAAATGTTGTTTTTTATGGTTTATATATGGACCATAGACCATAAAAAAAATTGCTGCATCGTGTATTTGTATTTTTGTGGTCAATAAATATTTAATCTAATCTGTGTATGTAAATTTCAGGTGTTTTAGATTAACTATGAGAAAATAAACTAAACATTGAACTTGTTGATACAGACCTTAAGTGGAATATTACTAAGGAGCATTTGAGCATGGGGAAAAAAACCACCAGCAGATAAAAATGACTTGTAGTTTGTGATTTCCTGGGTTTTTTAACTTCTCTCGCTAACACGTTGCGTCATGACTTTCTCCCTTTGATCGTCGAGAGGGAGGCGACACGGTGAATTCTCTCCGCTAAAAAGTGTTATGACAACCCCTCCAGCACCGCCCTGACACCCCCATCCCCCCCTCCTTACCCCTCTATCATCCCTCCCCCCTCCTACTAACCCCCCCAACCCCATCACACACACGCAATGGACTGTGACTCGAGGCGATTTTAATTGGATCACAGAAGGCAAGAATCAATCGTAAAAATTAATGGTATAAATTACCCTCATTACTAGAAAGATGAGATGATAAGAGCGATGAGAAAAACAGCACCAAAATATTTAAGTCACAAGTTACGACAGCAAACATTAATCATTTTACGTTATCACCTGTTCTCTTCCATTAATCAACCCCTTGAGGCTCCAGAACGTAATTTTCATTGTAATGTAACCACCATTAGACGATTTTAATGAACATAAGCAATATTATATAGATATGACCTGTTTAATATCCTTGTCCATTAGCTAATTTGGTTTATTTAGTTACTTATTCGTAGTTTTTTGGCTAATAACAGACGATTTCGTATAGCAAAGGAAAGATCTGGGCGTTAAGGTGTTAATAATACTGCACCTCACTAGCAAACGATATAACATACCAAAAGGGGAAAGTAATAGATTGGTGACTCCTTGTGCTCGTCTTGTATTCATTTCCTTCAATATACCTTAAATGTTATTATGTTAGAAGCGAAAACATAAGAAAGATGTACAATCGAGCTAAACTTAATTCTATAAATAATCTAAAATAACCAAAAATAAACCTCAAATAACCGAAAATTAGAATGGAAGGACAAATAAATACCACGAGAGAAATTGTAGTGAACACCAGTAAAAAAAAAAACTAGTTAACGTAGCCTTTTGTGCAGTCTTACGATAACGACCAATTAGACACATATAACAGCAATTAGATTATTATAAGAAGTGAAAATAACATGACTGAGCTACATAGTCATTCCTTAAAATATCCTCCAATAAGGCTATAGAGGAGGAGAGGAATTAGGTAAACTCTAGAAGGAAGTGATTTTTTTTGCCTTAGCCTTGGAAAGAAAATGGCCAGTTTTGTATAGAAGAAATTTGTCACATGTCCTGCCTTGAGAAATTCCTACGCTATTGTTAGAGGGAATTACAGATATACAGACAGACGGAAGCCCATGTAAATAGATATCTAGAAAAAGAGGGAGATGGTTTGTCGTGTGTGTGTGTGTGTGTTTGTCTCATGTCCATTTATCTATCGGTTATAGTATGTTTTTTTCTTCCATTTTGTTTTTTCGAGGTCATAAGGGAAGGTTTCGTCTTTCAATGTCCATCTCACGACCGTCATGATTGTGGTTTGATGTTTTATGACCACTGAGAGAGAGAGAGAGAGAGAGAGAGAGAGAGAGAGAGAGAGAGAGAGGAGAAGAGAGAGAGAGAGAGAAGAGAGAGAGAGAGAGAGAGAGAGAGGATACACGTCATCAGGTTCGTTGACTTCGGTCTTCCACTTTCACCCTACCCCCTTCTCTCTCTCTCTACTCTCCCCTCTCTCTCTCTCTCTCTCTCTCTCTCTCTCTCTCTCTCTCTCTCTCTCTCTCTTCCTCATTCCACATGTATTTCCTTTCTCATATTAACCTTTATCCTCTTTTCCTTTCATTTCCTTGCCACTTCTTTTCAGATTTTTTTCCTTCCTTTCATCTCTCTCTATTTCCTGCCTTTCACATTTTCATTTAAACATTTTCTTTTATCTTCTTTAGTTCTTTTTCCACTTATTTTGTATTACTATTTGCCATACTTTCCAGAGAGAGAGAGAGAGAGAGAGAGAGGAGAGAGAAGAGAGAGAGAGAGGAGAGAGAGAGAGAGAGAGAGAGAGAGAGAGAGAGAGAGAGAGAGAGAGAGAGAGAGAGAGAGAGAGAGGTGGAAACGTTGAAAATATAACCTTATAAAAAATATAATAAAATATAGCAATAATTATTAGTGCATGAAACCACAGACTTCAGAAATATCTGCACTACCACTGACCTTGTGATTAGAGAAAGAGAAAAAAGTTAAGAATTACACTAAGAAAGAGTTAGTGTCTGTGTCGTCGAGAGAGAGAGAGAGAGAGAGAGAGAGAGAGAGAGAGAGAGAGAGAGAGAGAGAGAGAGAGAGAGAGAGAGAGAGTGTGATTGAGTGAGTGAGTGAGTGAGTGAGTGAGTGAGTGAGTGAGTGAGTGAGTGAGTGAGTGAGTGAGTGAGTGAGTGAGTGAGTGAGTGAGTGAGTGAGTGAGTGAGTGAGTGAGTGAGTGAGTGAGTGAGTGAGTGAGTGAGTGAGTGAGTGAGTGAGTGAGTGAGTGAGTGAGTGAGTGAGGAGAGAGGAGAGAGAGAGAGAGAGAGAGAGAGAGAGAGAGAGAGAGAGAGAGAGAGAGAGAGAGAGAGAGAGAGAGAGAGAGAGAGAGAGAGAGAGAGAGAGAGAGAGAGAGAGAGAGAGAGAGAGAGAGAGAGAGAGGAGAAGAGAGAGAGAGAGAGTAAAAAATAGAAGGGGCATGGATTTCATCTCCCCACTTACCAGGCTGTGTTTAACCCTTGCCGTCTCCCCTTCTAACACGAAACACATTTGCATACTTTCTCTCTGAAGTTCGCGGTGAAAACCTTAACAACTCAGCCTAAACTCTTGCAATTCGTGGTGATTGTTCTCCCTTTCCCCCATTTCTTACCTTCTATTAAACATTTACTTCATACATTTCCTCATTCTTTTCCTATAATCATTTTCACCTTCTCTTAAAGATCTACCTCTTCCTAGTCCTTTTCCTCCCCTTCCTTCTCTCTTTTTTCTTTTCTTTAAGGCCACGTAAATTTCCTTTTTTTTGCGCATAAGGGTGACATTTCAGATTCGTTCTCCCTCATTTTGGGCCGTAGAGAGTCTCAAGGGAGTGTATTTGCCATCACTTCCACCAGAGAGAGATGGTTGCTGATTGACGGGTTGGGGGTAATTACTGTAGTGGTGAGGGTGATGGTAGATGGTAGATAAAATATAAGTATTCGTGGTTGTAGGAAAAGTACTCGTATAGGAAGAAGGAGGAGGGAGTAGGAAGTAGTGGTAGTAGTGGTAGTAATAATAGTGATGGTCTTTAGTTTTTGTAGCAACTTGTAAAAGCGGTCATAGTAAAGGTGAATCGATGTTTTTGTTTTGTTTTTATTAAATGCGGGGAGGTGTTGTCGGTCAGTATTTTTGAGAAGGTGGAGGAGGGTGGAGGGAGATGGAAGGTGAAGGTGGTGGTTGTGGTAGTTGCAATGGTTATAGCATACAGAGAATAAATTGACTACGTATGGTTAGGAAGTTAGTGGTGAGCAATGTATTGATGTGGTGGTTGGGTAGTGGTAGTTAGGTGGTAGGTGGAATATGATAAAGAACGGTGGGTAGGTGTTATGGTAAAATTTGTGTGGGTAGTAGGGAAGGGGAGACAGGTATAAGTGATAGAGAGAGGGAGAGAGGGGAGAGTAGGATAGAGAGAGGAGATGAACTTTGGAGAGAGGAGCATGAGTGATGAGGAGACGGGATAGGAGAGGAGTAGAGAGAGAGAGAGAGAGAGAGAGAGAAGAGAAGGAGAGAGAGAGAGAGAGAGGAGAGAGAGAGAGAGAAAAGAGAGGGGAAGAGAGAGAGAGAGAGGAGAGAGAGAGAGAGAGAGAGAAGAGAGAGAGAGAGAGAGAGAGAGAGAGAGAGAAAGAGAGAAAGAGAGAGAGAGAGAGAGAGATGCACAACACAGCAAAGAAAAATTAAAAAAGACGAAAATCCTACAATATAAAAGTGCCCACCCCGGCGTTTCAGTCCTCCACGCAGTACACACAACACCCTCCAACCTGCTGCCCTGACTCACCCACCCAGCCACGCACACACTCACACACGCACGCACCTCGCCACATCCACAGCCGGTTCGAGCAGTGCCCTTTGTGAGGCGGTCGCGGCAGTGCAGGGTAGACAGAGGTGAACCGATAAGGCCTGCTTGCACACACTTCCTTACACCTCAATGGCTAGGGGCGAGGCACAAACTGGCTCTGAAGTTCCTGTTGGTCTTTCTCTCACCCCCTTGACTCGTTGTACAGGTTCGTCATAGAAACAGCCTACACGTGTTAACCATGCAGGCTGCTATAGGTTTCTAGAGGTAGACCTGGAGGGTAGGTTGGTAAGTTAGGGTGTGATGGGTCCATATAACAGGTGTGAGGGTAATGGTTGACCGTATAACATTTTCTTATGAAGTACTGACCGTGTCCAGTTTGGGGGGTTGTGGATGTGCGCATTCTCTCTCGCTTTCACCAGAAATAAGAAACAAGGCATGATAGGTTGGAGGGCACGTGGGTGGTGGTGATGGTGGTTATTATTTTGTCTTGGCCTACTTTCCAGACACCTTTTTTTGTGGGCGTGTGTGTAATCTGCTACGGTAAATGACCTGTAAAGAACGATGGTTGTGGTAATAGTATAGAAAGAGCAGCCGCATCACTACTATTGATTTCTTAAGATGATGTTGCCAGCCTTGTGAACGTGGTGGAGAAATCACCATCAAGAGATATATAGGATGAACCAACTTAAACGTGATATGGACTTCTATAAGCTTTCTTCTCTTATATAGATTTTTACGTCGCCCGCAGATTGAAGAATGATTGCGTGGTGTGTGTGAGAGAGAGAGAGAGAGAGAGAGAGAGAGAGAGAGAGAGAGAGAGAGAGAGAGAGAGAGAGAGAGAGAGAGAGTGAGAGTGTGTGAGAGTGTGTGAGAGTAAGAGAGAGAAAGAGAGAGTGTGTGAGAGTGAGAGTGAGAGAGAGAGAGAGAGACTTGACAAGAAAACTAATGAAATAAAGAAACAGGAAGGTGGGCATGTAAGAGAAGAACATGCATAGTAACGAATGAAGAGAGTAAAAAAGAGGAGAGTTAACAGAGGGAAGGGTAAAAGAAGAGAGGTACGTAGGTAAAGAGGTAAAGAAGATGCAAGGCTCAGGTTCCCTCAGTATAACCCAACACCCGTTCATCCCCTTAAGAATGTCAAGAGTTGCGACCAGGCAGCTTTGGGCGCCGCAGTTTTTTTTCTCTTTTTATCCTTGAATTGACCTTGACCGTGGTTGTAGGGGTTCAAAGGAAGGAGATGTGCATTATGGGCGATAAAAAATGTACTTATCCTCCGCCACATCTTATCAGTACCCTATAGAAAGGAATTTATATAATATTGAATAGTAGTCGTAGTGGGTGCAGCATTATTAGGTAGACTTGTTGTAGAAGTGATATTTATGTGTATGTGTTTAAGGTTTGATTTGATAAGGTTAGTCGCGAGGCGTGGTCATCAGTGAGAGAGGAGAGTATCAAGAGGCGTAGTATTGGGCGTGTGGTAAAGGGAAGTGAGGAGGAGAAAGGGAGATGAGAGGCGGAAGGAGAAGTGGGTAATGTAAGACAGCATTGAGTAGGGGAGAGCGGGGCAGGTTGCATCGAGGGTAGGTTGCATCATTGCCTCTAACTCGCATTAACTTTTTTTATTATTATTATTGTTGTAGTTGTAGTAGTAGTATATATATAGTTTATAGTAGTAGTAGTAGTAGTAGTAGTAGTAAG
>JACEEZ010000597.1:368639-371139 GCA_016584305.1 Chionoecetes opilio
TAAGAGTGGTTGATGCCATCTGGTCGGCGGCTTCCTATGATAAGCAGCCTAACCTGCTGTGTGTGTGTGTGTGTGTGTGTGTGTGTGTGTGTGTGTGTGTGTGTGTGTGTGTGTGTGTGTGTGTGTGTGTGTCGTGCGTGCGTGCGTGCGTGCGTGCGTGCGTGCGTGCGTGTGTGGTGGTGTGTGCGTGGTGTGTGTGTGTGTGTGTGTGTGTGTGTGTGTGTGTGAGAGGAGAGATGTGTGTGTGTGAGAGAGAGATTGTGTGTGTGTGTGTGTGTGTGTGAGATGAGTGAGGGTGTGTGTGTGTGTGTGTGTGTGTGTGTGTGTGTGTGTGTGTGTGTGTGTGAGAGAGAGAGATTGTGTGTGTGTGTGTGTGAGAGAGAGATTGTGTGTGTGTGTGTGTGTGTGTGTGAGATTGTGTGTGTGTGTGTGTGTGTGTGTGAGATTGTGTGTGTGTGTGTGTGTGTGTGTGTGTGATTGTGTGTGTGTGTGTGTGTGTGTGTCTGTGTGTGTGTCGTTGTGGGTTGTTTTGGTCACATGTGCAAACCAGTGAAAGTCTGGGATACTCGTGTGGCATTTAATTAAATCAACGATCATCACCACTTTAACATCACGCTCTTTGTAAACAACACTCAGAGCTTCCTTATCAACCCTATACAAACACACACATACACACGGACATTTCGTTCTTGCCTCACATCTTTAGGTCATTTCCCCACTTAGCCAACCATTTTGCGGTCCAGTCAGTCATTTATTCTGCTAAGTTCAGACTGGTATAGGTTATCCCACCCTTCCTCGTGCCTGCCGCGGCGTGGTGGCTCTACCTTCTACACACTGTTGCCGAGGATCTTGTGGTCACACCTAGATCGCTGTCTCTCACGAAAGAACTCCTGTATTACGCGTTTAGTCCCTTCACTGTATATACATATGTGTTCAAAGGAGGTTGTAGTGCTGACGGCGTCTTGGTGTGGCGCAAGGCATGAGGAAGGGAGGGTAATAGTTGGCCGGGGACACTGCTGATAGATAGAGAACGTATACCTGAGCAAAAGGAAGGGAAGGAAGCGACCAGGTGGCAGTGTAGATGGGCAGGTGTTAGAGGACGTGATGAGGAAGGAAGCGTGAAAAAACCTAGGGAAAGAAACTCTTGAGAGCCTGAGGGAGGGTGACGAGTAGTGAGGCGGGAAAGCTACAAGTAAGAGTTGAGAGCGGGTAGGAAGGTCTTGATTAAGGACATGATAAGAAAAGGAGAAGGGAGCTTGAAGGTCGTAAGGAAGTAGGGCGAGGGATAGTGACGTGGGAAACTCCTAGATAGGTTAAGGAGAAGACAATGTGACCTCGGGTAGTGTTAGGCAAGGGAGGTCATGGGTTTGCGGTGTTTGGCGGATCAACAACATGAGTTACAAGCGAGAATACATGGAATGGGATGATCGGTCATAAGTTGATGTAGATTAATAAAGGAGAAATAGATTACGTGTTGTTACATCTTTACGTGATAAAAGCGCTATAAAACTACGGAAAATTGATTTGCAAACTGCGCTCACTTTTGTTATGAAAATAATTATATATATGAACTCAGCAGGAAATGAGAAGAAACTAAAATTTTCTAATACTTATAACTTCCATAAAATAAAATAACACAATGAGACCCAACCACCACGGCGTCCTCCTCACGACACCGGAAAGGCACTAAAAAGATCCAATTTCGCTCATCTTTTTACGTAATTTGTGTACGTGCATGCATGAGTGCGTGAGTGTGTTTGTGTGCAATTGCGTGTGCACTCTTAATTACACCTTCCATTACCTTTATTTTTACGACGAGGAACCCTCCTGCCGGTGCTCCACTTACTATTAATGAGGTTGTTTGTTTGAGTAATCATTTCCTGGGCTTGAAGACTCCCTGGTGGGGCGGGAGTAATGAAGCATTGCCTCGCGCCCCTCCTTCACCCGTCACCCTGCCCAAAGACTCCCCAGAGAAGGATGTTCCCGTTATCTCTCTCTCTCTCTCTCTCTCTCTCTCTCTCTCTCTCTCTCTCTCTCTCTCTCTCTCTCTCTCTCTCTCTCTCTCTCTCTCTCTCTCTCTCTCTCTCTCTCTCTCTCTCTCTCTCTCTCTCTCTCTCTCTCTCTCTCTCTCTTCTCTGCAACATTAATTGAGTGGTTATGGGATTTCTCATGTGTGTGTGTGTGCCTCTTTATATTATCTCTGGCGATACATTTTAACGTTTTATTTATTATTTTTTCAGACCCAGAGGAGCTGAGTGCTGGTTCTGCCAAAGGTATGTAAATCTTCACTGCCTCGTTTTACCACATTGAAACAGAGATACATATGAGTAAGTCTGGGATTATATTACATGTGCATAAAGGGCTAGAATGAATAAGAGACTGCATTTACACACACAACAAATACTGGAACATACACGCACTTACTACAACACTCATGACGCTACATCACTTACTATACATCCCATCCCGTCCCCCGCCACCTACTATATACAAAAAACTC
>JACEEZ010000597.1:376139-418639 GCA_016584305.1 Chionoecetes opilio
ATATTGGAAGAAAAAAAATCGCCGGCATCTAAAAAAAAATATGTCCTCTTTATCTATCGATTTCCTTATCTCAAGCCAGTACTTTCTCACATAGTTCACCTTTTTCCAACTTTAACTCTCGGGGGAAAAGACGTATTTTACTCAGTATAGTTTCTATTGCGAAAGCTCCACCCTCGCTTTCTGTCGTTATGTTGTGCTTAGGTGCGTAAAGACTCATGAAACACGAGAAAGTTTTTGCACGCCATCAGCAACGAAAATACTTATAGCCACGAGTCACGAAGCGAAAACTTTTACTTGAGGTGAGAATGATACTAAAAAACGTGAAGGAAAACAAGAAATTGAAAGGAAAATAAGTGGTTTGTCGCCTTGGGGAACCTCAGCGGGGTAAGGGATCAAGTAAATAATTTTAGTTTAATTCACAACTTAAAAGGCTGGAAAAAGAGGTAAGTTTTGTAGATTCTTCCCTGAAAAGCGCCGTAGGATATGCACAATAGGCCTCATTAGTAGACATATGCGCTCCAATACATACCTAAGATCATAAACACAATAATAATGAGTACAGAAACCCACACCTGCAAGCAATGGAGGTGCAGGTGTAGCGGCGGTGAGAGAGGCGACGCAACTTTTCCTGGGCGTCATTTTCCATCGGTAAGAGTAGCATTACCTGAGCATGGAAAGTTTATACCTGCAGACATGACTTCGGGCTCTGATTCGGGGTTCCTTTGTCTGGCACGTGGGTCTGAGGGAGAAGGAGAATGATGCCTCAGCCGACTGGACGCACAGATGTATTACCCAACCCACCGCTGCGCTCATGCTTGGGAAGTTGGGGCCGAGATCGGCGCGGCTCAGTTGCGTGCACATCTCTTGCTAATTTCACACCTCTCAAGCTTCCCTGCCTCTCGGTCTCGGACCCAGCACGACTCGGAGTGATGGTGTATGAGGCACGGGTGTTGTCGACCCAGTGTTTGTACGCGAGTCATTGAATATTGTGAAATGTGTTAGCCCCATTTATTTTCTACCGTCGCCTCTTAGCCGGTCGTATGTTACTGTCAAACGCAGAATTTAAGTCACACACGTAATATTCACATAAGGTTTCTTCTGGCACTCAGTTATTGGCCAGCCATACAGGGAAGGATGAATAGCTGCCAAGTGTTCCCATTCGGCCAAACATGGCCATGAACTGAGGCTCGCAGACTCGTAACTATTTTTTATAGAAGGGTTTGTTAATATATATTGTCAGCATGGAGCTGCAGTGCTGCAAGAATAATTTTGCTTAAAGATAGATAATCACTATCGTGTTTGTAAACTTTAACAAAAAAATTGCACGTCACTTGACGATCGTAATCAGATTGGAAGCAAACGTCAAACCGTGACTCAGGTTTGGCATCCTCGTGTCTTATTTGCAGTGACAAGCCAAGAATGGGATGGAGTGGAGCTCATTATGTGCACGCGGTGGCACACAAGGGAGGACGTGCCGGCCGGTCTTATGCCGAGGCTGGCGGCATGCAGGGTTGCGGGGGCTGGGGGCTGCGCGGGGTCATCGGGCGGACCGACCAGCACTTGTGGGATCATTCCAAGAGTTCCCCGGCCTGACCGCCTTACTCGCCCAGCTGTGACCTTCTTTTTTGGGCAGAGAACGATGTTCCGCGGGCATCAGGCGTCATGGGAGTCGATGTTGCTGGAAACATATTTCAGCCAGGGAAATGAGAAATGGCAACAAAAGGTGGTTCGCAAGATCCAAAAATCATACAAAGGCCATGAACAGTGTTTCTTAGAGTGTTTTATTGACGAAAGAAAGTAAAAGAAAAAAAAACATAATTATGGTGAATTTTCGTCATCTTGATAGGACATTGTGTGCAGGAGGAGACCCGCACCCTCCGTACAGCTCCCTGGGGCGTCAGGGACCATAGTGACCGCCGGAGTGGACCGTCACGCGAGGCTGATGCCCCTCGGTGCCTCGCGTCGCCCCAAGACTCCGGAGTACTACATGCAAAAACTCCAGCATCAACATACCAGGCGGGACGGTGTTTGGGGTCAGTGGGTCGCGACTGCCTCCCACCGGCCGTCGTAAGGGCTGCTGTGCCGGGTCTTGGCAGCGACTTTGAACCATGTGGACGCGGCGGCCGGTGGTAGTGACGGAGAGAAGTCTTCCTTTGCCTCTCACTTCGCCGTCTCAGCATCAAAATACACGAATCCTGGCGTATTTTTCTCTCTATTCACGAATACGATATTTTTGTGGTGGGTAATGAGATCAATCTTCACAGTATTACTTTCAACACCTGACGCCCAAAACACAGGTGGGTGTTATTGTTTAGCCTGGCCACACCTTGACCCGCCCGGACCACCGATCTCATTCTTCTTTGACTAAAGTAATTAACTCGAAGATTGATTTTCAGCCACACTCTTTTAATTGTCATCCTATCAAGGGAAATGTACACGCATGAACCAAGGTATATCGGTTGAAGGAAGCGTGTCATTCAGAGGAGCGAGAGACAAGCGCTGGTTCCTCCGCTAACTGGGGTTGTGACTTAAACCGGCTACGTGTTCCCACGGAGGACCTATACAACCAACCACCACCACACCACCACCACACACCACCACCAAACACACCAACACCACCAACACCACCAGCGTCGAGGGCCACCAGGTATTCCGTCTTAGTGCCGGAACTCGACCCTTTACCACACATTATGAGGTTGCCTGCTTTACCTGATCCAAAAGAGGATTATTTTCTGAAACAAACTTGATTTGATTGGGAATGGATGGGAAGGGAAGGCGATCGTGTCCTATAGAGAAGAAAACCGTCCAGAGAAGAATGCTGGAAGACACATATCCCCCATATTTCTAACTTTCACGGTACTATCACCCTAATGCCCCTCAGCGCGAGCACCCTCCGTGGGACCCCGCGGAGAGATGCCTAACGCACCATGTGACGGAGCGCCGGGGTCACGCGCCTCGGCGGGGTCACGATATTCACATGTAAATATTTATCAAGACTGTGTGTGCTGCATAAGCAATGGCGCATCCATGTCAAGTCCTCTCCCATACTCTGCCTCGCCTTCGGGGCTTCGTGTCTTAGGGTGAGGAGGAAGATGGTGAGCCCCTGTCCAGGCGAGGCGGCCCATTACCCACGGCGACACTCGCATGCCCGACCCGCGTCCCTGCGTCCCAGGCAGCCCCGGCCCGTGTCACGCCCTGGGGCCTCCTCGGGATGGCGGTCAACACACGAATAGGGAGACAGTGATCTGGACAAGGGAACGTACTAGTCATTAAAACGACTTTTTCTATAAGACAGGTTTGAATAGCTGATAATGTGGTAAGGTGGAAATGGATAGACTCCTAGAGGGAACGAATTTTTCTTTATATTGGCCCATATATTTTCTTAACAAGTGGTTTTTTTCATTACCTGAGTACTCTAAGATATTACAGTTTGATGTGTGTCCGTACCCGCGAACGGATCCACACACACACACACACACACACACACACCACACACACACACACACACACACACACACACACACACACCACGCACCACGCACGCACGCACGCACACACCACGCACGCACGCACGCACGCACGCACGCACGCACGCACGCACGCACGCACGCACGCACACACGCACGCACGCACGCACGCACGCACACACACACACACACACACACACACACACACACACACACACACACACACACACACACACACACACACACACACACACACACACACACACACACATATGATCCTTGCAGAATTTATGATGACGGAGTAGTTGAAGCTGCAGTGGCGATGATTACAGTGACGGCAGTGACGATAACAGTTTGGTGGTGGCGATGGTGGTGACAAACGCCATTGATGATGACCCTGACAGACGGGGCGGCGAGATTATAACAGAGGCAGTGATGGTGGTGGTGAAGGTTGATGGTTATTAGATTGTTGTTATTGTTGATCTGGCCATCATAACCCTGGGTATAGACGAGACAATATTCTCTCTCTCTCTCTCTCTCCTCTCTCTCTCTCCTTCTCTCTCTCTCTCCTCTCTCTCTCTCTCTCCTCTCTCTCTCTCTCCTCTCTTCTCTCCTCTCTCTCTCTCTCTCTCCTTCTCCTCTCTCTCTCTCTCTCTCCTCTCTCTCTCTCTCTCCTCTCTTCTCTCTCTCTCTCTTCTCTCTCTCTCTCCTCTCTCTCTCTCTCTCTCTCTCTCTCTCTCTCTCAATATCCTTTTATCTCCACCTTCCTGCCTAGAGTTAAGATTGTGATGGATGAGAAGGGATGATTTAGGTGATGGAATGGGATGCAGTACTGTCGGCGATGGTGCTCTCGTTTGGTTCTGCTGGTGATTGATGGCGGTGGTGGTGGTTGTGGTGGTTTAGTGATCCTTTGGGTTGCTACAAATCACACACGACCACACACGCACACATATCGTCCCATAATTAGAGTTAAAGAAAGAATGCATTGCCGACCCACACCGTCTCCCTTTTGGCTTTTTCCTCCGATCTTCAAAACTGAGAACTTGGACCTTTTTTTCTTGATCTCATTATTTCTCTGGTCGCTTTTTTTACTTAACTTAATTGGTATAGCGTATTCAGAACTTCTTGTGTCTGTGTGTGCGTGTGTGATGCTATCGAGCCTTGACAGTGAGGCGGCTGCGATGCCCCCAGACGTCCCTGCTGCGTACCCACTCACCCTCACCCGAGAAGCGAGGCGGCTCTACATAAAAGGCTCGTTGGTTATGAATCATCTGGACGTGAGCTTCTGCCGTGTTTTAGTCTCGCTTCTCCGCGACTCTGACTCAGCAACATCGGAATGGTAGCGCCAGACTTACATTGACGTAAAATTAGCCTTGACTTATGTAAAAAATAAAGGCTGAAGCGTCGGTGGAAAATCAAATGTAGCAGAATTATTAACGAAGCTGTAACTGTATCCTGATTTAACGAATAACAGAATACCGCCGAAGTAGTTAGTAGGAATATGATGTAAAATTAATGTGTTTCTGTCTTTCGAGGAATCAGTGCAAAAGATGTTTGTTGGTCATGATATTTTAAGTGCCTAGTGGATGTGCCAGCTTTTATGGCACGCATTACCTATTTGTACTAAGACCACCATCATCATCACCACCATTGTCTAGTTTTAGGAACCACTCAGACTCATCCATCCATCCATCCAGCCATCCATCCATCCATCCATCCCGCTTCCACCAATGTTATCGAGGGAATAAACACCACACCACTGAGCCTGATGGTGCTCCGTCCTCATCCCTCACCATTCATCTTGTCCCCCACAGGCAGCGCCACTTGGTACTCTTGTCGGAGCTCGTATGAACCGGGAGATTCTGGAATCGAAAAGCGATTTTTCAAGCAAGTCATTATTTTTTTCCCCTATTATTTCTTCCGTGTCTGTATAAGGAAATCTAATATGTCTTGCCCCGTTGGCTCAAACTTCCCCGTCATTGTCTTCCTCTGTACTCTGTTGCTATACTCTCTATACAGTCGTCTCTACACAGTATGTCATGTTCTCACACACGCAGTCCCCCACACAGTGCCGTCAGCCTTGTATACTTGCTTTCCTCTCCTTCCATACACTTTGATTCACCCATTGCACCCTTCTTTTCACCCTTTATCATGTAAGCAGCTTGGTACTTGCAAAGTGTCTAGATAGGATCAAAGTATCTTATCTTATCTTCACACACACATCCATCACCCTCTTCAATTGTAACTCACCCATTTCACCTTATACCCGCTCACCCGTTATCACCTCGCAGGCCGTCCCCACACAGCCACGTCTTGCTACTCCGCGTCCTCTCCTTGCACACCATCATGAATGACTCCCTCGTCTCCTCGCTTTGCCATTTCATCTCACCTTTTACCTGGCTAGAAGTCCTCAGACTCCTCACACACCCGTCACCCTGCCTCCCTGCACTTCCCCAGCCCCTGCCACACCTCCCCCACCGCTCGGCTCGCGTGGAAATAAAGGACGGTGGATGGAAGCAAGGGTTGATGCCAGCCACCGGTGTCCCGTAACAAGGGAAACAAGTGACGATGCTCGTGTGGCCTCATGTATTTGTGTTTTATTTCGCAATTGTGTCGATTAAGTGAAAATAAGTAGGTTTGTGTAAATTGCAAAGCAGGATCAGCAGATAGGCAAGCAGGCAAGCTGGCAAGCAGGTAGGTATGTGGGTGAAGGGTGCGCAGTTGCTCCGCCTGCTTCCCTCCCTCCCTGCCTCTCTCTCTCCCGGTTCCCTCCCTCCCTGCCTCTCTCTCTCCTGGGTCCCGCTTGCTGCCTGGCGAAGCAACCTAGCCTTATGCTTGCCTGTCAGATTATAAATATTGTATTTAATATAATTATTCCGGAATAACTAAGATCTTATTTATTTTATACTAAAGGGGATGTAACATATAAAAACTGTGTCTTGGAAGCAGCTGTGAAGGCTGGGGGACAGCCTTCAGGGGTAAACACAGGGCTTGCGGGGCTCGAAGGTGGTGGTGCTTGTGTGCGTGTGTATGTGTGCTTTTAGTTTCCTTCGTAGTTCCTGTATACATTTAATACACAGTACCCATTAATAATGATGTATTGTTGTTATACGTACCTGGCGGGAATCGATTACAAATACAGGTTTTTACCGGTTAGATAAAATTGTGACGTAGCAAGGCAACGAGAGACATTGGCAGAGCAGGAGGAAGACCAAGGGAATAAATATTTTAGTCATGCTCAGTATTCATTCAAGCATAACAGAATAATGCAGCATTCCCATAGTTGGCTTAAATTATATACATGTATACAGCACAACGGGGAAATAAGTCGATCGCCGGTGAGCAGATAAGGGAGAGGGTTGCCGCATTGCACCAGCAGAAGGAAGCCTTCTAAAGCAGGTTCCTCCCCCCCCCTCCCCTCCATCCCTCCACTGTGCCCTGTCTCTCGGCGCGGCATGTACACCAATCACCTCGCCTTATGATCCTCTGTTGCGCCAGGTATATTGTAAATCTGTGATAGTTTCCTCGAAGAAGCACCAGAGCCCCGTGTGAGACAAAAATAGCAAGCACGGTCCACCCTTTCCTCTCCCCCACTCAAGGGGACGGTGCGGGGGCGTGAGCGACAGGTTGCCAACGCTCGCTGGCCGCCGCATCTGCCTGCCTGGTATGCGAGATGATACCAGCAACTTCGGAGCAAGTGTGATGGTGTATTATGCACGAAGGAAAATATGAATCTATAAAACAATGATAACACTTGATGCTCGTCGTCAACTATTAAGATAAACACAAACTCCACAAAACAGTGATATTAGTTCATACATAAACCACTTAATAGCGTGTAACTATTTAACCGATTCAAGACCAACTCTGAATCGGTTTAGCGGTAGCGTTTATAGTTGTTTTATTACCCTGTGGCACGTGTTCTGAGCTGTCGCCAAAGCCCCGAGAAAGTGATGGCTGTTGTGTTTGGTTTACCGCCTCCATCTGTCACAGTTTGGTGCTGCTGACTGTGCTGAGGTTTGTTGTCAGTCATTAACAAACAAAGCACTAGTTATAGTCTATTAAGTGGTTGATGTGTGTACAAATATAACTGTTTTGTGAAGTTTTGTGTTTATCTTCATAGTTGACGACGAGCATCAAGTGTTATCATTGTTTTATAGATTCATATTTTCCTTCGTGCATATACACCTTCACACTTGCTGAGGAATGTGTTGGTTGTTCTCAGTCTTAATCTTAATGAAATAACTACCATATCAGGTGATTCGGTTGTGTCAGTTATTGCGAAGCATATCAGAAGGTGGATGTGATCACGCCACGCCATCATCTCTCCACCTCCACTACAGTCTATTTTTTTTAACCAGGCGAAAATTCCATTCTATCTTAAGGTCTCATGTTTAAAATTATGCCTCTGTTTACTTGATAATATGGTTAGCTATGACAGAATACAGCTGAAATTAAGAAGAAGCGTAGTATTCCCTTCTCCTGGCATCAAATATCAGTCAGTAAGCAGCAAGGGGTTAGGATTTTTGGCCTCGTAAAAAAATACTGAGTATATCATCTACTTACTCCTTCCTTATAACCACTACACCTCCTTCTCCCTCACACCCTTGCCACCACCACCACCTCTTCCCAACCACTGTCATCAGCACCTTAATATTACCCTCGCTCGTTCAGGCACATGGTTGGCAGGCAGTATTCTTCGATCCTGACCGCGTTTTTTTTTCTCTCTCTCTCTCTCTCTCTCTCTCTCTCTCTCTCTCTCTCTCTCTCTCTCTCTCTCTCTCTCTCTCTCTCTCTCTCTCTCTCTCTCTCTCTCTCTCTCTCTCTCTCTCTCTCTCTCTCTCTCTCTCTCTCTCTCTCTCTCTCTCTCTCTCTCTCTCTCTCTCCTCTCTCTCTCTCTCTCTCTCTCTCTCTCTCTCTCTCTCCTTTTCCTCAGTGGCCAAGATTAAGTGGTATTTGGCCGCCCATCGTCCTCTCTCGGCCATTACGAACGTATATGCAGAATATACTCAAGCAGATGGTTAAAGGACTATGCTGCTTCCTAAAACCACACACACACACACACACACACTCACACACTTTCTGTTCACTTCGCTCCCAAATTTGTACACCGGTTCATTAGCCTGCATTTAAAAACTCACACTGATTAGCATACTTTTTTTTCTAGTGAAATTTGTGTGTGTGTGTGTGTGTGTGTGTGTGTGTGTGTGTGTGTGTGTGTGTGTGTGTGTGTGTGTGTGTGTGTGTGTGTGTGTGTGTGTTGAGAACGCGTTTCACTTCGCCATATAAGTCATTGTTGGCCCTACGAAAGGAACAAAAAGAACACATTTAAAAAAAATGTATTTTATAGATAATGCATTTTCCTCTTTCTCTTTACAGGTCGCCACTCCTGCCCAGCGCCACGGTGAGTGTTGTCCGCCAGGCTACCTCAAGTACTACTCTTTAGTGTCCTCAAGAATTTTACAGACCTTGAAATAACCGCAACTTTTAGGATCAGTAACTCAGGTAGGAATGTATGCCCCCCCCCCCCCCCCACACACACACACACACCTCATCCTTGTATTCTGTATAGACAAACTACCCAAATTTAGAAAGAAAGAAGGACTAACGGTTAAGCCTCCTCCTCCTCCTCTTCCTCCTCCTCCTCCTCCTCCTGTAGACCGACGGATGTTATGAACTTCTCCTCTTTTTCTATCTCTTTCTCTCAGCGCGCCAATCCAGGTCATGTGTAGTGTGTGAGGACGATAAACGTTCATGAGATGCCGGACGTGTGTGGCGTCTCACGTGGCGGCGTGGGAGGAGGCTGAGGGGAGTCTAGACACACACACACAAAAAGAAGAAAAAAAGAAAAAGTGGGAAGAACATATAAGTCTTCAGTCTCCAATCTTGTTTTCTATTTTCATTTTTACATTATTTATAATAGAAAGGAGAAAGCGAGTATTTACATCAACTACATAATAGGAAAACAGACAGTTCAGTACCTCATTCTCACCTGTCTGAGTCTGATAATTATTATTTTACCTGTGTGTGTGTGTGTGTGTGTGTGTGTGTGTGTGTGTCTGTCTGTCTGTCTGTCTGTCACTTGTGGGAGACGTAAAGAGGTGAGGGTCAGGCGGCGTTATGAATGATGAAGGTGAGGAGAGAGTAAAAAAAGATCGAAATATAGCCCGCCTGTTGTTGGTGGCGTCCCTTTGTGTCACTATTGTTGTCAGTGTGAATGATAGATTGTGTGTAATGAGATGGTGGTGGTGGTGGCGGTGGTGGTGGCGGTGGTGGTGGTGGTAATGGAATCACTCACGGCCGGGGAAGTGAGGGTATCGAGGTGCTACAATGGAAACAATTCGTGTCGTTTTGATGGAAGACTCGTTAGATTTATTATTGTTTCTGTGGTGAGGACAATCTGGCTGGGGACATGACCATGAAAGAGAGAGAGAGAGAGAGAGAGAGAGAGAGAGAGAGAGAGAGAGAGAGAGAGAGAGAGAGAGAGAGAGAGAGAGAGAGAGAGAAAAAAAAAAATTGTCGTTCCCTACTTCCTTTCCTTCCTTCTCTCCTTCCCTAATGCCTTCCTTCCTTCCTTCCTTCCTTCCTTCCTTCCTTCTTTCCTTCCTTCCTTCCTTCCCCTTCCTTCCCTCCTTCTTTCCTTCCCTCCCTTCTTCGTTCAACGCCTCATTTCTGCTTCTCGCCTTCAAACCACCGTAATTTCTCCTGACAATTTCCTTCATTTTCTCCGCCGCGCCGGGTGGGGGGGTTCAGGGCTGGTGGTCGCTGGGGACACGCGTGGGAACAACACCGCTGAAATAGGTTGTAGTTTTTCCACTCATGACCAACATCATTTTTGCAGTCGTGGAATAACCCAAAAACATTGCCGTAAAAGCGCCTCATCACTACAGTATTCTGGGTTTTATGTTATGCCGATGAAAGTGTTTTAGGTTTCTAGTAAGTACTGAAGACAAGGCTGAGAGCTGGCGGTGACTCAGGGCCTGTGCTTGGTGACTCCCTTCCTCCTGACAACGTAACACGCGACACTGTAAGTCATCGGCACACTACGTAGTCAGCAATGACGCCCTTGAGTCATGCACGAGTCTTACACGCATCGCCCCAGTTTTTTATATAAACGAATATCCACATAAGAGACGTAGAAAGTGAGGAGAAATTCTAGGTGGAAGCAGAAAGCAAGAAAATATGATTATTTTAGATAATCACATTTGAGATTTTGAGATAATTGTATGTGAGAGAGATATAGCATTATCCAGAAGCAGAACCGCCACGATTACGTATTTTTCAGATATTCAATTCTAATCAACCTGTTTATTAAATATACTTCCCTTGGCTGTTAATTTTATTTTTTGGGTGGCGCGAGCGGGTCCTAGAAGCAAGGGTTGCGGAGGAGCAATGGAGGGGGTGACAGGGGCGTTGGGGAGCCTCTCTAATGACGGGGTCTGTGAGAGGTCCTCGCCTGCACCCCCTTCATTACCCTTCACTTCAGTCGTCGTGTCGCTCGCAACCCTTGGGACCTGAGGCATCCCAGACGTCCCTACTCCCTTGCAGCTTTGGTTATCGGGCATCAGCCTTTACAGCCACTACTTAGCGCGCCCTCGACAGTTCGCGCGGCGCCACAGGATCAACACTCTTCTGTTTATCAACGTCCACCCGTCACAAAAATCGCGCGGACTTCCTCCTAGTTTTTTTTACGTACCTGTATCGTTGTTGTGTGCGTCATTTCCTTCAGTATTGCAGAGTGGGAAGGTATTGAAAATGTATAACAATTAAGTCTTATGGCGATTTATTTCATCATTATTATTTTTTTCGTTTAACCAGCAAATATCTCACACCTACTGACGAACAGATGAAAAACGGCACCATGCAGGGTCATAATTTTGACATCAGGTAGTCTGTCAGTTAGCCATTTCCGTCACAACAATTAACACATTCCCCCGAGGTACTTAACATCAGTCTCCTCTTACTACCCGTGGTTAAGAAATCTAAGGACTGATGTATTAGTTACGTGCCCGGGGCGAACACAGACTCAGCGCAGGTAGCGAGCGCGGCTGTTGATGGACGAGCCACTCCCGATCACTGTCTAAGAAGGTCCTGCCGAGGGGCACTGATCCTAATCACCTTGGTAACGCTAATCACTCACTCAGTGCCCGCCAGACCCGCCCCTTGGGACGCTCATGCCCAAGAGGCAAAGTCCTGCACCACAAGGACGTCACTTTCTCCGTCCTCGCCAGGCCCGCCGCGCCCCTTCCTTCAAACCCTTCAGGAGGGTCCTTGAAGAAAACAAACAAAGATCGTCTATCAGTCGGATCAGCATAAGAGAATGTAAACACTTAAGCTATAAATATAAAGCTTGGAGCAATGGCAGGTTAGTAGTAGGTATTAGGACGAGTGTGTTCCAGACTGTCTAGCGAAGGTTGATGCGCATATGTTTGTTGTTTGAGGAGAGACTTACTGCTGAGTGCGATACAGGCCTTCAGGAGAGAGAAAGTTATTTGTTCAATGGCCCTCGCTCTATGTGTGTGTTGTGTGTGTGTGTGTGTGTTTTCAAAGTCCAGCACAGGTGAAGGCTCATAAGCGTTTTAATGGTGTTGGTTGTGTGTTTGGAGTTCAAGGATGGGCGTAAATCAATAGTGATAGAGTGACCTCAGCGCTCAAGGACATAAACACTAAAATGGAAGTAAACGAATAAAAACGACAGAAGGCCATTCCGTGTCCTACAAAATATATACAATTGCCACGTGTATTGTAAAGCAATAACGTATTGTGAATACATATCAAATAAACAAGTGTGTCATGGCAATGTGTTAAGGATAAAGGCGCAGCATATACGTACTCTAGAGGTTAACTGTATAGTAACCCAGCACTGCTAAGGAGAATGAAGACAGAGGATGCTCTTAAAGAAACAGAACACTTCAGCGAGATGTTAATCGGTGCGCGAAACACTCAAAACACCCAATTACCTTCAATGAATGTTGATAACTGAATGAACGGAATTTGCTTCAGTGTATAATAAAATCACGTTAGACTTCCTGTGGACTTCCTGGAGAGGTGGAAAGAGAGGGTGGAGGGGGAGGTGGATGGGGGGATCGGCTGCCCCCGTCACCTGGGAGCAGCGCTGGCGGGGCAGGTAATGGGACCCTTCCGCTCCTTGTTGGTTACGGGAAGCGTCATCATCCACTCCCGTTATGCGGCCCCCTGGTGGTGGCAGCGGCGAGGCGAGGCGGGTCGGTGCAGCCGAGGTGGTGGGGTGAAGGTGACGCTGACGAGGAGGGTGGTGGTGCCGTGGTGGTGGTGGTGGTTGGGATGGTTGTGGTGTCCGGTGCATGGTTGAGGGCTGCGCTGTGGTGGGGATGCAGGTGAAGTGCCACGGCCGTAACACACCTGGTTACCTGTAGTCTAGAATCCCTTGTTCATGCTCACAAAGAAAGGCAGTGAGGGACGGATTTTAAATCAGGGTTGCCAAAAAGGGGAAAAAATCTGGAAAAAAAGTAAATAAAATATCTACTTTCTGGGTTCGTGGAGTCCCTGAGGCGCGAGTAATCCCCCTCGCCGCCTCCATAGTCCCGTCACCGCGCGAGATAAACATATAGGATAATGAAAGCGTGCGTGCGTGCGGCGAAGTGTTTCTTAACGCTGCTTTGGAGGGCCACGACAGGCAGGCCGGAAGCGAGGCACCGGTGACCACAGCAGCCTTGCCAGGGGATCGCGGGAACAAAACGAGACTGGAACGAGCAATTCTTTACTTTCTCAGAGTATAATTGAGTGTACGCTGAGGATGCTTTCTTCCTTAACACTGATGTCATAGCACTTATATTATACAGACGTAACTGAAAACTCTAATATGACCCATTCTGAATAAAAATATAATCGTGTAATATATGAATATATAAAAAATATAGTAGGAATAAATAATCCGACACGTGACAAATCAACAATCCGCTTGAAGGTTTAAAAGACGTAGAGCGTAGCATGCCGAGCCTCCATGACGAGGATGTCTTGGGCAGTAACCCCCCCCCCGGCAGCGTGTGAAGGCAAGACCCTCGCCACCCAGACAGCACCGTGCGATCAAGGCAATGAGCGCCACGTAGTTTAGCCACAACTCACACACTCAAATTGGATCGTACCAGCCATTACCAATACACTGTGAGGGAAACTAATCGTGGTGACAAAAAGAAAGGAAGCATTATTTATCCAGGAACTTTCAAGATCCTAAATTTGCTTGGTCAAAATAGCGGTCCTGGCCAAACTGGACCATTCGCACACACACCACACCGACCTCACACTGGCGACCTGTGAACCGCCGATAACAGGCCCTTGATTATAGTGATGGCAGGAACGCTGTCCATTTTTTGCGACACTATGCTGTTGAGTTTCAGTTTCTACTCTTCGATGCTCTTTTCTTCCTCGATGATGAATGATAAGAATTAAAACCTATACACATAACAAATGCAAATAACTATATTAATAGCATATACAATAAAAAAAATAGCAGTGCACTCGTAAAATGAAACTTACATAACACTAGAAAATGTTGTAAAAAACTCATTCATGAAGCAACGACCTCCTTATCTTCGTCCTCATCTTCAAGGCAGGTGGTCCGCAGGGAAGGGAGGGAAAAGGAAGGTAAGGGAAGCACTACTCAGGCCGCTTCAGGTAGCTCAATGCGTTAAGGTGAACATGGCTGTAGATTATTCCATTGTTATTTCTCTTCACGCATAAAAAAAATGTATGTGGATCATTATAAGCCATTCAACAACAGTCTTTTTGAAGTTTTAATCCACAAATATTAAAGCTGAAGAATCTGTATGGGTTTAAACATTGGAATATATACGTGCTTTACATATAGACCTTCCACCACTCTTACCCACACATTCAGAGGGTCGATAGAGGCTCCAGGGCGTGGACTGTACTGGCGGGGCGGGACGGTATACCAGGTAACTAGAGGTCTCCAGCGTACAATACATCAAGACTGGCTATACGTATGCTGCAGGGAGGGAAGGGCTTACACTACCAGAGAGAGAGAGATTGAGAAGAGAGAGAGAGAGAGAGAGAGAGAGAGAGAGAGAGAGAGGAGAGAGAGAGAGAGAGAGAGGAGAGAGAGAGAGAGAGAGAGAGAGAGAGAGAGAGAGAGAGAGAGAGAGAGAGTAATATTGGAGTACCTGTAGAAATTAATTACTGTTCAAAAGGTAAATACTCCTCCAGATCCATCCTCTTACTAGAAAATTGTAGGACTGGGCAGGTAAGGGAATCTGTTAATTGATAGGTACTTGAAATTTATATTCGTAGCGCTCTCTCTCTCTCTCTCTCTCTCCTCTCTCCTCTCTCTCTCTCTCTTCTCTCTCTCTCTCTCTCTCTCTCTCTCTTCTCTCTCTCTCTCTCTCTCTCTCTCTCTCCTCTCTCCTCTCTCTCTCTCTCTCTCTCTCCTCCCCCTCTCTCTCTCACGACACACACACACACACTTCCTATTAGTATATCACTCGATCAAACAACCATTATAAAGTTTACCTCATTACCCCCCCCCCCCCATGCACTTCCTGACCTCATAGTTACACCTGTCCACCTTGAAGGAGTACCCGAATATGTTTTGTGTGACCCAACCTCTTCCTCATGTATATTTGTATGCAGGATAGTCCCTCCGATGACCTCTCAAGGCCCTCTCAAGAGCTATCACCCGCGCACATCCTTAACAACAAGAAGGGGCATCTCATCCCCTTCTCTTCTTCCCCTTTCAGATCTTCCTGCTTACAACTATTTTTTTCTTCTCACCTCCTGACCTCCCATACTCTCTCCTGTCCACTGTCTTGTCGCTCAGCCTTCCCTTGCGTATCTTCCCCTTATGTCCAGTGTCGTCCTCTTTGAATTCCCTCCTTTTATCCATCCTCTCTCCTCTTTTTCCCATCCATCCTATACCCAGATCTCTCTCTCTTCCTTTTATAGTCGTTGCAACAAAAGGATTCTTACTAAAATATGCATTTTGTCTTTTTATTCTCTTATATTTGCTATCAATATTTCTTTTTCTCTCTTACTCTCTCTCTCTCTCTCTTCTCTCTCCTCTCTCTCTCTCTCTCTCTCTCCTCTCTCTCTCTCTTCTCTCTCTCTCTCTTCTCTCTTCTCTCTCCTCTCTCTCTCTCTCTCTCTCTCCTCTCTCTCTCTCTCTCTCTCTCTCTCATCCCTCTCTCTCTCTCCTCTCTCTCTCTCTCTCTCTCTCTCTCTCTCTCTCTCTCTCTCTCTCTCTCTCTCTCTCTCCCCTTTTTATTCAGCCTTCCACCCTAACCTTGTAATTCTTATTTTTATTTACGGAAACGGAAATTGTAAGTAATCACTGCATTGTGTGCGTTCGTTCGGGCGTATGTGTGTGTGTGTGTGTGTGTGTGTGTGTGTGTGTGGTGGTGGTGCTGGTGGTGGCTTTATAGATGTGATATCGAAAAACTAAAAGACCCAATTGGTACTCCCAGTGAGGCCCTTGTGTTGATGCTGCGGAGCCCGTACACCTCATTAACCTTACATATAACTACACACACCCTTGTTTGTTGTGTTTGTATTTACAATTATAATAGTAGGACCCCCTCTCCTTCCCTCCCTACCCCTTTACCTCCTTTTCTCTCTCCCCCCTCTACGTCAAATGACCTTCCTATGTTTTTTATAGTTTTTTTTTACAAGTCTTGTTTAGACCCTGTCCACGTACTCTGCCATTAAAGACGCCACAGCAGACGACCTTCACGGCGGCTATACTTATGTGACATCTTATTAGCATTCGGCAGTTTGCATGCGAATGTTTTTGTTGATTAGAATATAATGCGTGTAATGTTGTGTTGTGCTTGATTAACGATGGGAAGGGTTTGTTAGCTGCGTGCGCCGCCGCCGCCACCTGCAGCTTTCTAGCGATATGTGTGAAGGACCGGCGGCCAGCAGGGTGTGTTGTGTTGAGAGGCATCGAGAAGGTGTATGGTGGGTGGGAGGTGCAGTGTGGGGTGTGGGGCGTGTAAGTGTGGGATAGTGGACGCAAAGGGAGGTGTGGTAGAGTGTATAGTGGGGTGCTGGAGGGAGGGTGTGTGTCTGGGTGTGTGGCCAGTGATGACCCGCGTACGTGTGCCAGGTGGACAAGACCTTCTGTCAGTAATGACGTGCTAAATCACCCTCAGTGTCCTGTAACACCGTAGGGCGTGTGTCCTCCTGTGTGTTGTTAGTACTCTCGTGCGATATATCTATCAGCGATTTACAAAGACGTGTCTTGTAAACACATAATCGTATATTAAGGCTTTTTGTGCTGCGCCGGCGCACCCTGTGCCCATTCCTGGCCTGACCGACTAACTTGTCGGGGCCGCGCCGGGTGGCGGTGGTGGCTGTGAAAGCTGCTCTCCCCGGGTGTTCTTTCCGAGGGGCACGGCAGCATATTTTGGTGGTTACTCATACCACACCATCTGCTCCACACACGCCGACCTCGCCCTCATAGCACACGCTATCATCGCTTCCAGGAGACGCTGCCCTGTACTCAGTGACCGCGGCGGGGTGGTGGTGGCCGCCCTTGCCAGGTGCTCTGCTGGGTACGTGGCCCTGATCTTTTAGGACGGGGCAGCAGTGGCGGTGGCGGTGGCATGCCGGTTGATGAGATGATGATATGGTGGAAAGTGTATCCTGCCAGGCTTAGCACATCGCCATGCCCTAGAATATTTACCTGAAAACAAAATTACAGTAGTGCGACTCGTGATCGTCTGTGATTAAAATCAAAGTGGCGGACCGATGCCTTGAGAAACACCGGTTCAGACTCCGTAAATCCCGAGGCGGGGGCGGCTGGCGAGGCGGCGAGTGTGGCCGGCCGAGGAGGAGAGAGTCTGCCTCCTTGGGTCTCCTCACAGGGCGGCAGGGGGAAGGTGAGGCGGTGGCAGCGTTACCTGATTTCTGATTGCCTTTGTGGCGTATGATCTCATGGTGTTTTATTATTATCATTATTGTGATTTTGTTGTCGGTATTTTTATTATAATCATTATTGTTATGTTATTATCATTAATATTATTATCATTACTATCTTTGTGATGACTATTATTCTTGATATTTTTGTTATTATTGTTATTATCATCGTCATTGTTGTTATTATAATCTATCAAGACCAAGACAGAGTTGAGTGACGGTCAAGAGGAACTTCCACGCACGACTCGTTGCCCCAAGTCTTGCGTGGGGCGGAAGTCAAGTAATGGAAGAGAAGAGGGAAGGAAAATAACAAAAAAGAAGCGAATTTAACTAGTGTACAGCAAATCATATGTTATTTCAGACCACTTTATCGTCTTCTCATTACTAATGGGGAACAAAGTATACATTTTCTCAAGGAATACCGACTGATAGTAAAACATTTCGGGTTGATATTTACTGACAACTTGATTCATGCCAGCCAAGGGAGGCAGATTGGCGGCTTCGTCTACGTGTTCAGATTTCTTCCTTGATATTCCATGTAGCATGGCGAGGGTGAGGGAGACTGTGTATCCAGCCGCGATAATCGACTTTTTCGGTCCAGGAAACGCAAGGGACAAGGATGAGTGTGTTGCTGTGGTTTGAGTTTATTTCCTGTAATTATTTCCTGGACAGACAGACAGACAGACAGAAAAAAAAATAGAGAAGAAAAGAGAGAGTGAGAGATAAAACTTCTACGTAATCTATAGTAATGACTTTGAGTGCTTATAAAACGTATATGGAACTATAAGATAAGTGTATGGGTAACAATCGCCATTCATCAAAATATATAGACTGCAATAATATCTTCTTAATATAGATAATGTGGTGGTGATATAGTTTGAGATTCCTAAGACTACACACGTATAAATATCACATGGAAACTCCTTTTAATAAAGTCTTCGAACCCCGAGTCACCCGAGGCAAGAGTGAAAGACTTGTCAGAATTTGTCATGCAATTCACAGCAAGTTTAGAGTTAATTTACCCCTCTTCTTTTATTTTTGCTTCTTTTCGTTGATGGAGCATTCGTCTTGAGTGGCGCGTCTTTGTTTCTGATTTGTTGCAATAACCATTAAGTGTCATTGATAGTGTAAAATTGTTAATAGTAAACTTTGCTGATGCTTCGATTTTTGCCAGAGAGAGAGAGAGAGAGAGAGAGAGAGAGAGAGAGAGAATTATAGCTTCCGTCACAGCTAATTACTTTTCTTTGTCTATTCCTGTCTTGCGTACGAGCGGAAAACAGCGTCGGCTGATCCGGTATATATTGATTTTATCTCTTTCTTTTAGCAACGTAATTAATTATGTTAAAACTGTAATGCATCGAAGGCAAGTTAGAGGCAGATGTTTATAGTGATATAAATAATAGACTTGATGGCCATTATTCCTTACCTTTGTGATCGTGAGGCTAGGCAACACACACACACACACACACACACACACACACACACACACACACACACACACACACACACACACACACACACACACACACACACACACACACACACACACACACACACACTGGTAATGGTACAGTAGGAGAAAATTATGTGTAGAAAACTTGAAAAAAGAAGAATTAAAAGCAGTGTTTTTGGTCACGTGTTTGAGGATGAGCTGCACATTTTTTAGAGTGTGTGTGTGTGTGTGTGTGTGTGCGTGTGTGTGCGGGTGGTCTGAGTGACTGACCCCGCACTCACACACACACACACACACACACACACACACAACATGGGCTTGGCGCCACACACTCCCCCCCCACTTTCTCTTTTCTCGGGACTCCACCAAGTTTGCTCTGTCAACATCACGCCTCAGGTAAAAATTGTGTTTTCCCTCCCTCTTCCCCTTCCCTCTATTCTATTCGTATCTCCCCCACCCCATCTCTCTCCTTCCCTTCCCCTCCTAACTCTACCTTACACCCTTCTCCTGCACCTACGTGCTATGACACTCTCCCCTTCCCTCTGCTCCCACACTCCTTCCTCCCTATTCTCTCTATCTCCACACCTTGACAACCCTACAGCCCCCCCCCCCCTCTCTCTCTCTCTCTCTCTCTCTCTCTCTCTCTCTCTCTCTCTCTCTGGACATAGCATTACTGGGGAATTAATAGTAACTTCGTAAGAGACGGTGATGGCAGTGGTAGTAGTAGTCGTAATAGTAGTAGTAGTAGTAGTAATAGTGGTGGTGGATGGTGATGGCGGGCTCAGTATTAAAGAAAAAAAATGAGGGTGGATGGGCTGGCCGTTCAACCCCTCGCCAAGGCCTCATTCCTCAGCCTGAAGAGCGGGCACCACTTCAATGCGAGTCAGGTAGAGATGAGTAATGGAGGGCCGCCTCAGTCTCTCCTTATTACTCAGGCCGCTGGGATTCATCACTCATATCTATCTGGCAACTGATTAGTGGGAAGGAGGAGGAAGTAAAGGGTGAGAGGGAGGAAGAGAGGAGTCACAACATAGGTCAACCAGGCTCTCTTCCCTGCTCCAAGGTTCCTTCTGGTGTTTAGGATTGCCTACCTGTCTCGACATGCAGCGTCAGGGATGAGGAGGAAGAGATGAAGCACGAAAAGAAACATTATGAAGGAATGAAAGAGAAGGAAGGAAAGGAAGTGAATGAAGGAAAAGAAAGAAAATAGGAAGTGAAGGGAAAAAAAGAGACTAGAGCAAAGAAGAATGTATACAGGTTAGAGAAAAAAGAAAGAAACTGGAATTCTAAGAAAAGAAGAGGAGGATTATGAGGGAGAATTCACAGAGAAAGGAAAGTTTTATTTAACTTTCACGTACTACATACACGAGTCATGTCAACAGTTCCACATACTCACGTAACCTTGAAGGAGAGGTATCTTTAGACAACCTGTAGCGGACGTGTAGTATTTACAAGAAAGGGAAAAAACCGATCCGAGTAAAAGAAAACATGAATGAAAACCAAACATCGCAGCACTTTTTGTTTTTGTTTATTTTACAGTATTAAAGTCGTTGCACTCAAGCAAATAAGTAAGCCATTGTAAGCAAGGGGTCAAGCATAACACAGTAGCAACAAAGACACATAGCATCGCCTCGCTAATGTGTGTTAAAGAACCAGGTCGCTGTGTTGAAGGAACCAGCATGTATTTACACACACACACACGCACGCACACACACGCACACACACACACACACACACGCATAAGATAATAGAAAAAAAAGGAAGTGAAAACCTGTTCGTGCGTGAGATATATTGTTTCATTGTGTTCCCTTGGTGGTGTGTGGCTCGCTCCTCCCCTGCAGTCCCCACCCACCGCCAGGGAGTCGTGAGAACAAGCAGAGGACGGAATGGAATGATGCCGCTGCTGCAGAGACGTGTTCTGTAAGACAAGACGTGTTAAGGAATGATTGAATATTATGCAAAACGTGTGAAGGGTCTTTGAATAAGGGATCATCTTTCTTCAGGGTGTATTACGTATGTTTTAGGGGGTATACATAACTTAATGCCAGGGACGCCATGCACTTGTTCGGTGTACAGTTACTCCTGGAGCTTCCCTGCCTGAGGGTAGACACGCATAGATACAGGTGTAAAATGCGGTGTGACGGAGACGAGGGGCGAGGTGAATTGTGTTCCCGGTGACGTGTAAAAAGGCGGGTACAAAATACATGTCGAAAATCATGCTGCTTTTGTTGTTGTTATTTGTTGTTGACGTAGACTGACACCACTGTTCTGTTCGGTGAATGCACTTTGTTGTTTAATTATATTTGTACGTCCTGCAATTACACACACACACACGAATAGTTGCATGTGTGTACCATCCTTTTTTTGTGTGTGTATGTTTTTGGATTCATCTCTAAGCCAGCATGAATGAATGGGTCAAGTGCTGAATACATGACAAGTAGTTTCTGCAAGGCAAAGCTGGGCCGCGAGATGAACGTGGGAGCGTATTATAGTGGCGGCTCATCCCCTCATCGTGGCCAGAAATGTTAAGTTAATTAGCGTCTTTTCTTCTATCCAGTGTGTCCTGCTGCGTAGTGGGTGGTAGCGTAGCGTAATCAAAGGCTCCGCGTTCCCATGAAATGAGGGTGAAAATGAGATTCCCTGCATCAAATTACTGAAATTATTCTCTAATACACAAAATGGTTCTGCGGACACTTTTTCACAGACAAAGATAATGCGTGGAAGCTATAACTGGCAACCAACTCACCCCGTGCGTGATGCTTGCTTCCTGGCCCTCGCCTCCCTAGTGACCCAGACGTGGCGCGATGGCACTGGGTCTGGTCTTCCCCTTTACCGCGAATGGCTTATCAGAAAACATTAGGAATAGATGGAGAACGGAGACAGGAATCAGGGAATCAGGGAATGATGAAGGAACACTAGAAATAGATTGAGAGCAGAGGCAGGACACCCAAGGGAGAGAATGGTGAAAGGGAACCTACTCACATTCTTTAGAAAATATAACTGCTTCAGAGCTTACTTGCTTCAAATGTGTGACTCAAACTGACTTAGTATCCGAACATTTTCTAAGAGAAGCAAGTCAATACTGAGACCTTATTATTCAGAATGTAAACAATCTTGTAATAAACAGTACATAAGCCATGAATATTAATGTTTGTATTTTGTCCGCAGGCCGGGATTGGAAGACACCATGTGACGGCATGCCAGCCATGACGACTGCCAACCTCTTCCTTCCTTCTTCCACAAGCCGTCTGAAGAAAAGTGAGAAGAGGATGCAACTTCCTTAACACTTGAGGAGTTTACAAGTATTCTTCATACCTCTGCACTGGACAACTAAGGCCTTCACTTCTCCCAACTGAGTATTAGAGGTTGAAGCTGCGACCACAATGGGTAACCAGAACAGCAGCAAGGGCCACCATGTCCACCCACCTGTGAACTGGACCCAGAGCTTCCCAAGAGAGAATAGAAGACTCAAGAAGTATGGGGCCACGTCAGAAAACAAGGTCAGGATGATGGTCAGGCAGATACCTTAATTAGGCCGTATTTGCTTGCAATATTTGATGTGAAAATCATCACATCATTGTGTTAAAGAAAGAAAATTGTAAGCATTGTTTTACTACACTATTCATTTATGTCTTATTCAAGAAGTGTGTGTGTTACCTAAACATGTCACAGTCTTTGCATTGTAACACTTGATATCATGTTTTCTACAGGTTCTGCCTCAGAGGATTCCTGGCCAGCGACTTCGCCCCACTGAAAATGGCCACATCCTGCAGACAAAAGGCACCATTACAGGCCGGAGGATAAATGAATTCCATGCCCCACCCCACCCAGCCTTCCCTCCACCCATGCCCCTGCACCACCCGCATCCGGGCATCCAGCATCCCCACTCAGCCTCCATGACGGCCCTCCACTATCCACATCACCAGGACGACCGAGCATGCTCAATACACGATCTGAGGTTTGGTCGGCCACCATCGAAGAATTATGCAAGTGAACCAGATCTGAGAGGCCCATGTCCCACCTCCGTTGCTCCCATTTCCATTCCTCACACCATAATCAGTCAGTCACCCACAAAGGGAAGAATAAAGTCCAAGAAAAAGCACAAAGCACCTCCAGTACCTCCAAGCGAGATGAGTAATTCTTACTCCCTCCCGCGGGGTGCAATGAGATCCCATTCTGTGAGCGATATGGCTGGCCCAGCACATCACACACATGGGCAAACCCAATGTGCTGTACATTTTGCTGATAATATAGATAAGGATATCGCTAGCAGCCCAGAGGTCTATAAACAAAAGACTCGTAAGATGGGACTTTTCCGGAAAAAGAATGAATCTCGTCGCCCAAGTTCAGGTGAGGACCAGAGAAGTTCAGGAGAGGAACAGGAGAAAGGCCGAGCAGTTAGTGAAATCAGGCGAGGTGGAGCAGTTTCCCCAGTACACTACTCACCCCGCGATGAACTCCGTGAGAGGGCCAGAAGCCTCGACTGCCTCCAACATGAACTTCGTCACTCTCCTGTTTCACCAGTACCAACTGTAGCCACGAGCATGACTCACCTTCACCACACTCAAGAGTCACGACTGTGGTCAACACTGGAGAGAGAATCCAGGCGTTCATCTCGTCAAGAAGTGGAGTCAAGACGAAGTAGTACTCTGGAACGCGAGTCTCGAAGGTCAGTCAATGAATCAAAGAGGATCACCACTTTGGAGAGGGAGGTGCAGAAGACTCACAGGAGGATGAGCACACTGGAAAGGAAGGTTGAGGAACGAAAGCAGTGGTCGTCTGAAGGCCATGAGAACTCCGCTCCGTCCTCCAGCAGTCGTGTGTCTCGCTTGGACTCTTACCGTGACAATTCCTCTCACCCCCGCTCATCATCTAGTGGATCTCACCCTGAGCTGATCCAAGTAGAAAAGGAAAGAAAGGAGGATAAGAAAAACAAATCAGAAAAAGAAAATATGAAACTGAACAAACAAAATACATCAAAAAGTATCAGTAATGAATGGGATAAGGAGGCTGAAATACAGAACGATAATCACCGAAAACTGTCACCAAGCCTGCAGGCTGAGCTCATCCACACAGTTAATAATTTAAGAAAATCCTCCACAGAACAGGAACACAAGTCATCAACACTCACACGAAAGGGCAAAGAAAATGAAAGGTGGCCATCTAAGCCCATCTCTAATCACAGTGAAGACGCTGGTGCCATTGACTCCCAGCCAAAGACGTTCTTCTTTGGAATGGAACCAGAAGTGTCCAAGGATTCACGTAGTGAGACCAACACAGGCCTACATAAGATAAAAAACCAGGAAGAGGTTTCAAAGGGTAAAAACCGAGAAGAAGTCCACATCAATGGCCAAACAGTGGAGTATTCAAGGCGTACTCTTGAGCGTGCAGACAGAAGCCAGAGTCGAAATCGTAGTACACGAAAAGAGAAACAGAAGACAAGTGAGATTTCTTCCAGTGCAATTACCTCCGAGTCTGGAAAGCATGTTAGTAACAGAAAGCTTTCCAAGGATGTGGAAGACTTTGCAGTGGCTATTGAGCGCTACAAAATGAGACGTCTTGATGGTGAAAGTGGTGCCAGTGGGTCATCCAGGCGTGAGGATGGAGGCTACCACTCAAGACAAAACTCAGGAAGCCTCTACTTGGATAATGAAAGTGATAGCAGGGAAGAGGGAGGATTAAGCATGAATTTAAGGCCAACATTACCTCGCCGACAATTTGAAATCCCAAGGTTCAGTCCAAATGCTGCTTGGCGATCCCTTAGCCTTGAGCGGTCTGGGAGGCACACTGACATACATGAAGAAACCCAGAGTAGTGAAGGGCCAGACTCTGTATTTGAATCAAAGATACAACGTTTTACTCGCCCAACAGCTCCTCCTAGAGGCTCTGGAGAAAAATCTGCTGACTCAGGGATTTCAGGAGATGCTGGCAGTCCAGGGCCCACACATGAGTTTGAGTCACTGATGCCAACTGAGAAGACCAAAAGTTCATCAGGACCACTAGCTGTGTCTTCACCTGTAGTGTCAGGAAGGACTGAAGGGCGGCGTGCATGGACTCCTGCACAAGATCTCGATGAAAACAGCCTTGATAGCAATGGAGAACCAGCCGACATCCCTCCTGGGCTCTCAACGCCACCAAAGCTCATGTCACGATCCAGCATGTTTCCAAAGATTAAGGAGCTCTCACATGATACAGAAACAGAACTTGAATCTCCTGTAGAAATAGAAACCATCTCTGAACTAATATCTCCAGATGACAAAGATCACTGGTCAAAATCCAAGAAGCTCAATGGGGCTGTTGCTCCTCAACCTCAGAAGTTCAACAGCCTCCGGAAACTGAAAAGGTCAGTGTCTGGTGCTGTCACAGGAGTGGGCCATAAGAACTATGGACCTGAAGATTACCATCGTAGTAAAACTCCAGACCAGCCACGAGGCCTTCAGCAAGGAGACGATTCTCACTGGCGGGACAACTGGTCCATGTCACGTTCCATTCCCAACTCCCTCAATACCTGTGAAGAGCAGGACACCGTCAGCAACCTCTCCAGCACACGTAACCTAAAGAGCAGGTCTGAGTCGCGTCTTGGCCTCAATGGGGAGACTCATCCTGAAGACTCGCGCTCTAGAACACCATCCTACTCAATGTATGGAAACGGTGGGCACATCATGTACCTCCCACAGTACAACTCACGCAGAATGATCCACGGGGTTGTTGAAGACGAAGTGGATCACTGCCGCCACAGGTCCTCGCTTGACAAGGACAGTAGACATGTTTCCCAATATTCAGGTTTTCCTTCTTCACCTGAAAATGAGCGGAAACCTCCATCGGGTTAGTTTGATTCATCTTCCGAAAAATAATCAGTAAATGCAGAAATATGAAATCCCATCTTCTACAGGAAACTATAAATATATACTTATATATAGGGAATGACTGTTGGATTATAGCTTTGTCTTTTACAGGTGATGAGGACCCAACGCTCCCTGAAAAATACAGTGGCTCAGCTGCAACAGTCGCTCCTCCTCCAAGGAAGCTAAAAGGGAAAAAGTTTTCATACCAGAGCACTGTAAGGATACTTGAAATGAGAAAGCTGGAGGAAAAATTGACGAGGGAGGTAGCTGAGAAGGAAAAGCACAGGTTAAAGGAGATGGAAGCCATGAAAAAGGTAAAACTTTATGTATCCCTAATGAGAAAGAAATTACTATTTTTCACTAGCCGAAAAGCCGCCCTCCGGGCGGACTTTTTGGCTAGCTCCTGCGGAGGGCTTTTGGTGGGTCTTCGGCCCAATAATTGTAACACTTGTATTTTAATGATAATGTATTTCACACAACCACGAGTTTAATCTCACAGAATAATTTTTGGGTCAATATCTTTCTTTTTTCATGCAAAATATCTCGTGTAATTTTTTTTTTCTCACAATTCTCGCTAATACTAAAAAAAAAAAAAAAAAAAAAAAGTGATCGGATCATCCCCAAAGTGGCCTTAAAACCTTTCCCTGGTCGACCTGGTTCCAAAACTGCCATATGATGGGATTGCGCCACGGGGGGCGGAACCTATAGCGGACACACGCACAGACACACACACGCACACACACACTTTCGATTATATTATTATAATAATAGATTTAATTTATATCCGCACATGTTTCTTTGTTTGATGATTATGATAACAGAGTTTTGTGCTTTGCTAACAACCTTTCTTGCCACCGCTATTCACAACATCTTAAATCTTAAGTGTTACATTAATTTTTAGCATATGTTCATGCCTTTAATGAAGACAAGAGTTTAAGAGTGAGTGTTAAGGCTTAAGAGGATAAATATGAGCGAAAGGAGAGTGTATATGAAAACTATTGCAGATTTGTAAATGCTTTACTTTTTTGTGAAATGTCTATACTTTGTAAATTTCACAGTTCTGTAAGATCTCATTATCTGTAAAAAATGTAACTTTTTGCCAAAATTTGTGAATTTTTTGCTGAATTTATAACTTGTAAAATAAAAAAAAAATCATAAGACTTACTCCTTATTGCTTTTGCAAATTTCTAATTATTTGGCAAATACTTTGTAAGCGAAATGTTCTGCTTGTGCCACCTTACATGTTTAGGAGGTGTTATGTATGAAAATTAAAAGAAAAAAGTATATGTTACTGATGACTTATATTGTTGACAGGTGGAAGAAGAATTCCAGAAGAAGAGAGAAAGAGAGAAGAAGAAAGTTAAGCAGCAGCTAAAACTCTTCCACATGCAGCAGCAGCAACAACAGAAACTACAGCAGTCACAGCAGCACACAACTAGGGAGACTCACAACAACTCGTACTCCAGTGACGACCGTCCCCCCTCATCCTACTCCTCTGAACACCACGAGGTGTCCAGCCAGTCCTCCTCTCAGCCTCCCCCGCTGCCTCGCTCTCCACCCCCACAGGTGTGACTTTCACATGAAACCTTTATCATTATTAATAGGCTGCAACACAAATAAGACATCAGGATTTTGCATTAATGCAGGCCACAGATTCACAGCATTAAACTTTATTCAAGGTACTGATTGATTTGTTAAAAGTTATATGATTATGTTTTTATTTGGCAGATTTGCTCCTTTGCCTCGCTACCTCCTGAGCTACCAACTGAGACCTGTTCTAGCCTCATCTCTGGCATCAAGAGCTGGGTCAAGAGTAGAAAGGAGAGTCGATCCTCCACCTCATCCACCAGTCTTACCTCCGCCCCGAGACAGGAACCTGACGGGGCTCCAGCTTCTTCCCCAAGGAAAACAAGTGATGACTACCACACCTCTGGAGCCTCCTCTCCCAAGAGCAGTCTCACACCGAATGAACAAATGAAGCAGGACATAAGGGCAGACATAATTGCTGCATCTAAAAAGCGAAATGGTAATGTTATCGGCAGACATGAAAAACAGATAAGTGGAAAAGTCAGCCCTCAGCAGAAGTCAGTCAGTATTCATCATATGGTGGTAAAGCAGGAGCCTCAGCACTCACAATCCAGCCATCAGAAGCACAGCAAGCACCACTCCAAGGAGGATGCGCGACACTCTCAGTCTGGTGATAAGCGACGGCTCGGCTTGGGCCTGACGCAGGAGTTGTCTGAGCTGCACCAGGAGCGGCGGGAATACCGAGAGTACCGCAGCCCCTCACGGCATTCGCGGCACTCCCAGTCCCCACCTGTTGGCATGCCTGCAAGTAAGTAAAGACTTTCTTTTGTTTTGTCAGCTCTGTTATTTAGATGTGTTTTTGTGACTATGTTGTTTCTATTATCAGTATCATTATTATTTATTACTATTATCATCATTACTATTATCATTAGCTACATACTAATATAATTTTAATTTTCTGAGAGCCACAAACTGAGCGAGCTGCACAATGAATAGGTACCACTGCTCTAGTTAGTTGATTATTTACAAGTTTAACTCAACTATCGTGCTGGAATAGGCTGTATTTGTATTTCGAGGTACGAATTGATTTCTACCATACATTTTCACACATTCTTAATAAATCCTCTTTTCTCTTTAGGTCCACATGCCTCCAATGGCCCCAAAAAAGCTTCTAACACCAGCTCCAGCAACTACCGGCGGAACTTCTGCCACGGCAATGCCCAGGTGATTGGGTTGAACGCTGTGGCCGTCAAGGGGAAGCGCAGCGACGAGAGTGACAGACATTCCAAGTAAGGCATTTGAGGGGGAGCTCACCAAAACATATCAATATCTATTTCACCATATTCTTGTGAAAGTAAAAAGTCATAGTTACAAGTTCTGCTGAGGAACTGAGTGTTACGTAGAAACCCACTCAACAATGATAGGCAGAATAGCTTTTATGTAGCCAGTATTGTAATATGACTCATACTGTTAACCACACACAAGTGAATATGACAGTTATGGTAGAAAACACATTTATTTTCCCCAGAATAATATGCAGGCCCTACATAGTTAATAATATAAGAACGTAAGAAAATAAGGAAGCTACAAGAGGCCGTGAGATCTACACGAGGTAGTTCCTGGTAGTTTTTAGTTGAATAAATACGCCATCTTTTGTGCCATATTTTAAAGTAAAATATAAGTTTAGCCAAAGACTACTGTATACAGTAGTCTTTGGTTTAGCATAGGCCTAATATTCATGAGATTTATTTACAACAGATGAATAATGTTAGTATACAGGTGTATGTAGGTAAAAGTAGTTAAATCCTGTTAGAAACTTATTGTTACCTGAGTCGGTACTTTACTGTGTTAATGCAGTGAGATTTTTTTTTTTTTTTTTTTTTTTAATTTATTATAAGACCATAACTTCATCTGTTTAAAGACACTCGAGTGAAGACCGGCGGTCAGTGAGCAGCGGTGGCATCCAGCGCAGTGCTTCTGTTGACTTCTTGGAGACTGGTTCCTGTTCCTCCAGCACTGGCAGCCCCTCACACCAGCCTGCCAGCCATCCCGCCGACCCTTCTCTCAGTCACAACTATGGACGGGTGAGTCTACTGTGTTTGTCAGATCACTACATTTAAGTATCAAGTATTTAATTAGTAATTTTCTAAAAGATGTCACAGACATTTGTTAGAAAGATGTTTTCATACAGATGAGCACAGCACATCGGATCGGCACATTCACTTTGTTATCATATCATTGAATCATGAACCTTTATGATCAAAGATAGACTTGTTCCGAAGGGAGTCACTCAGGTGCACATATGGACTATAAGGCTGAGTGTGTTACTGAGCAGTCAGTAGACGACCCCACGGCATCATCGCCATGTCAGAGGGAATATCTTAGAGCAAATAGATGTCAGATATAGGGTCACCCTTCATTACTGCAAATTTTACATCAGTAAGGATAGCATAAAAACCTTATACAAATACTACAAAGTATTCAAGGTGATCTATGAAACATGACAGTACTCTCAAATGTTTACTTACTACTAAATGAAAGGACTGTATTATAAGAGAGGACTGAGGTTTCCATGTCCACAGAGCGGCGGGTACCCTCCCGTGGACAGCAGCCCGGCACGCTTTGCTCACAGCATCCTGACACCCTTCAATCCTGTCAAGGGCTACCGACCTGTCTCTTTCAGTCCACCTCCCCCCACAAAGATTCTTCCAGTGAATTAGAACAATGCCCTGTTACAGTTTTTATGTAACACACTGTACTTGTGTTTCTCTGTCAGAGAGAAAACCAAAGTACATGTTGTTCCAGGATAAACTGGAGAATGGATGCCATCTTACTGCTTAAGGTTGTTTACAATAATGTTCAAATTAGCATACTTTGTGCCAAAAGTGAGAAGAGGATTTACAGTATAAGGAAAGCTGTATATTTGTGTGTCACCAAAGGCCGGTTCCCACTATCCCGCTTGTACGGCCGCCGTACAACAACAATGACGTCACCATCATCACCGCTTGAGTGGTATTTGTGGTAACTGGGCACTGCTGGCAACTCCGCTCGAGCGGACACCGCCGAGCGGGAGAGATGACTTGAATTTAACTTTGTACGGCAGCCGTACAGCGGTACGGTGGTGCAGTAGACTTTGTTGTGACGTCATTGTTGTTGTACAGTGGCCGTACAAGCGGGATAGTGGGACCCGGCTTTAACATATGATTAACGATGCATATATGTTTATGTGAAGATTGCCTTTCTCAGTATTAGATTTTTGTAAGGCATTTCTTGCATTCATCAAATGTAAAGATAGTTACATTATATTGAAGGTCTCCAGCTTTAACTTTTCCGTCCTGCAAAGGATAAGGAATCTAGAAGTAAGGCAACTAGATGTATACATATTGTACAGATAGTTGTAACAAAAATATGTTTATTCATCCAGGGATTCACTTTAGGTAGATTTGTTTTTATATTGTACACATATTTGAATAGAGGAAGGTTATTTTTCAAAAGAATTTAGTATGCATAATTGTAAAAAGCTTAAAAGATATTTGAAAGCCAGAGGGAACTGCAAGTTGTCTATAAGAAAGTGATGACATTCTGAAATAGGGCAAGAGTGCAGTTATTAGTTATTACCAAGAAAACTGGTGGTTAGAGCAATTTTCCATCTTAAGAAGAGAGATAAGTATATATCGATCAATATACATCAAGAATGCATATATACTGTATTTGACCTCCGTTTTATTGCTCTTTGCTTTATCAAACATGATACTGACGTTGGTGCGCCACATGCGGTAAGTTGGTGAGAGGATCGCACCCTCACGTTCTGTCAAGCCAATATGTTCAGTATGATTTTGTAGGAATCGAAGCATACCCTATAAAAGAATTGAGAGGTTTTATGGAAGAGAAGTTATTTTATTATTCATTCTGAGGAGACTTTTTAAGTACATGATGCAATTAAAATATAGATAATAGACTGGTTGTCTGGTGTGTACCCTTGGCTCCAGGCAGTAAGGCCTTTCTCTGGGGTGCATACGACAGTGACAGGGCTGGAGGCAAGCGTCAGAGGCCCAGCTATACATAATCATCATACAGTGGATCAAACTTGTAATCATTATGCTCCAGTTCCTTGGCCCTTTACGGCTTGTTATCACGTGCACCACTAACACACCAGGGAAAGGACTTCCAGGACCTCACTGATATCAGTGTTGCTGCCTCTGACCAGGAGTTAGTTACATAAGAATGTATTCTAATGATATCAGTATGCAATGAACACTGATTAAGACATTTAAGGTTCATTTTCACACACAAATTCAAGGTTAGATATTTCTGTTAGATTTTTAAGTAATTTTTTTTCATGTTGATTATAGTGTTATGATATAAACATCAAGTATTGAAAGCATGGGTACTTATATTGATATTATTAAAGTTAACCAATATTCTTTATCCATAACAGTGGATGCTGACTTTGCTAGATTAAAGGCAATTTGAATTCAGCTTTGGAAAACCGATAAACCAGGATTTTTTTTTATGTATGTCTGATAGTATTCCCTTTTTCCTACATTATTTTTTTGTTATGGGAAGCTTTTATAGACTAGAGCTCAATTCAAGGTCTGTAATCTGCTTCTTGCTCAAAGGAAATGGTGTGGGTGGCAGCCATTACGGTCATTAGTTCACTCCTGAGGCATGTTGTCTTGGATCGAACTACCTGGTCGTCACTAACCCATGGCAGGCCTCAAAGAAGCTGCTAATAAGAATCTGATGGTTCACGGATTTGGTAATCTTTCTTTTAATAGTAAAAATCCATTTCCTTTTGAACAAGTGTCTGTAGTGCCTCATAGTGTAAGGTGAGGTAGCCTATTCATGCAGTGGCCACGTATGGCAATGCCATGAAATCACAACCTTATATTGAAATAAGTTGCAACTTGCAGAGAAACAAAAATCACGCGTGAATTTCACGAGCAAACACTCACAAGTGTTGAAATTTATATAGAAGTCCTTTTCTAGGTAGAGCTTTTATGATAGAAAACTGTACATTATTGTATATATATATAATATTTTATACACTTATTACCTTGTATCTTAACAAAATAAAAGTTATTATAATTCATGGTTTATGTGAGTGATACAAGATTGCTTATATATCTTTTTTTCAGATATTTCACTCCATTATAGTTAGTGACTCACTGAATACCACTAGAAAACACTAGTAAATGTTCTCCAGTCATGAGCAGTTACCAAGCTCGTGATGCAGAGCTGGCGGCCAACAGGAGTGTATATACTTGCAAATCAACCAAAGTTATGTGTTAATGAGGAAGAACAACACATTTAATAGGGTAAGAAAAAAAGCTTTTGAGAGTTTAGATGAACATTATATTATAACAAAGTATTTGAACAATTCTGGGATTCCTTGTAAGTAGCAAACATAATACTTCGTACATAGCTACACGTTTTCACACGGTTCTCTACCAATAAGATCTTTTTGTACCATATCCTCTATATGTTACTACCTATTAGGACACCTTTAGATAACATTAACATTCGAAAGCGGGGCATAGTAGGCTAACTTTATAGCTATGGACGTAATACCTTGTTATACGATGGAGTCTTTGGTTTGGGTCAGGGTGTCGGTTGAGGGCATAATGATTAGAGTCTCTCGCAGGAAGCTCCCCAACAACAGATGTGTTATTATGAAACCAGCAAGAATAGGACCTGAAATGAGTGATATAAAGGCAAATTCTCGCTACATGACAACTTGTGGGCATCTGTTATGAGCCTAGCTTCACCCTCTCTTTTCATGTCTCATAAACTCTTCAAATTTATAAAGGAAAAAATGGTAAGGCTGACGAGGTGTCCAGAGGTAAGATAGCAATCAAAATGGACTGTGACTACTGAATTAAAAAAATCTTTATCAATGGCAACATTATTATCTTAATTAAACTAGCATACTAATATTGTATTATGGCACTATTAGAATACAAGCAATAAAATGAACAGTCTTTGCATTTAACTAAACAGGCAGCGCGGGAAGGGACAATAATTTACACTTGTCAGAATCCCAGATGTGTTTTTCGTATAGTAGTTTTCATTCAGTTTGTGATTTTCCAAGCAGGGGCAGATCTTGGGAATTTTTTTTTTGGTGCGCCAAGTTACCAGATAGCCGTGTAAATTCTGATGTTATTTACTGTACTAAATGGTCTTGGATAGTTGTAGTAGGTATATTCTTTTAGCACAAATAGAAGTAAACAATCGGCTAAAACAACGAACCAGTGCATCAGCAGCACAAAATATTGACCTTTTATGTTTGTATCAAATGTCCCCGGATGAAAAAGTATATGGAAACAAACAATACATAATATATTCCACTTTTGGGGAGGGGAGCAAACTATAGAAATTTATTTTCTTTTGGTTGGGGGGGGCTGCATGGCAGGTCAAGAATTGTGACTTTTGTGATGGGAATTCAAGCGGGGATATGAAACAATAAAGCACCTTATTATTGAATTCAGTAAATATATGGAAATGGGGAGGGCAGCTCGTTTATATCAGCTTATGATTTGCGGGAGAAGGAAAAGGGGCGGGAAGAGTAGGTACCGTAGTAGTTTTACCAGAGAGCTTCACCGAGAGGTGTCACTCGGGCCGCGCCATTTTGGATTTTGAACAGGTGGCGCCGCTATGCGGATGGTGCATTCCGTCAAAAGTGTCACAATGCTTATATCATTACTGTGCACGGTGTTGTGCCTTTTTTTCAATACCCTAAGACGCAAATATATGTAGTATTAAGTTAAAATAATGAATTGAAGTGGTTACAGGGTTCCCAGAATTGGGAGTTCCCCTAAATTTATGGGGGGGCTCAAAAGTGTCAAAATGCTTATATCATTACTGTGCACGGTGTTGTGTCTTTTTAATACCCCAAGACGCAAATATATGTAGTATTAAGTTAAAATAATGAACTGAAGTGGTATTGATGGATGTATTTTTTTGTTATTACACCTTTTGTTCCTTTTGTATTTCATACCGAAGCCCCGTCATTCCAATAAATTGTCTCCAATCTCAATACCCTCTCCCCCCCACACACATTTTGTTTTGGCTGAAGTCAAAATGGGTGGGTGGTGATGGGTAATGGGTGAGTGAATGGGTGGGGGTGATGGGTAATGGGTGTGGGGTGATGGGTGAGTGAATGGGTGTGGGGTGATGGGTAGTGGGGGAATGGGTGGGGGGTGATGGGTAATGAGTGAGTGAATGGGTTGGGGGTAATGGGTGAGTGAATGGGTTGGGGGTGATGGGTAATGGGTGAGTGAATGGGTGGGGGAGATGGGTAATGGGTGTGGGGTGATGGGTGAGTGAATGGGTGGGGGGTGAGGGAATAGATGGGGGGTGATGGGTAATGAGTGAGTGAATGGGTGTGGGGTGAGTGAATGGGTGGGGGGTGATGGGTAATGGGTGAGTGAATGGGTGGGGGGTGATGGGTAATGGGTGAGTGAATGGGTTGGAGGTGATGGGAAATGGGTGATTGATTGATTTAATGCCAAAAAGGTGAATGTGCCAGACAAGGGAAATGGATGAGCGAATGGGTGTGGGGTGATGGGTAATGGGTGAGTGAATGGGTGTGTGGTGATGGGTAATGGGTGAGTGTAGGAATTCCCTCCCTTCTTTGATTCCTTATTTCTTTCCTCGTCAGTTCCTCTTCTGACTCTGTTCATCCCTCCAATTTCTTCCTTACTCCTTATTCCTCCTTTCCTTCTCTCATATCTCCTTCCTTTCCTCTCTCCCACCTTCCATTATCACCCCATCATCACAAAAAGGAGGAGCGATTCCCCTTCTATCTGCACGGGCGACTGTCAGTGCGTGCACCAACCGCTAGGATCGCTGTCGTCCATGAAATCAAAATGGCGCGCCATATGATATCGCCCGAGTGACACCTCTCGGTGAAGCTCTCTGGTTTTACAGAAGTATTTCTAACGTAGCATTACGGAAAAAATGAAAAAAGCAATATCATGAAATAATTATATTTTAGCCATTTAATGGAATGATAATAAGAAAAAAATAAGTAATACGTCATAGAAAGAAAAAGAAAAGGAGCAGGAATAGACTGAAGACTGTGAGTAACAGTGAGGAGCTCCGAAGCGATACACCATACAAAGCGACGCCGATACAGTCTGTGAGCAGAGAAGTGCCAGGTGGATGCGTTGGATAAATAGCACGTGTCTTAAGCCATGGGACGGTACTCTAGTGACTCAGACAGTGACAGAGTGAGCAAAAGGCGCCGGAGAAGCAGGTATGTATAGAATCTGACATTATTATGAATGTTTAACTGTGCGCTGGTGAGTAATGTTTGGCAAAGTCAGCTGTCGTCTCAGTTTCTCACCATCCATGATCATTCCATGGCTGCTGTTATTGAGACGTGAGGAATAACTCAAGCCTACCTCTGCAGCCCAAAAATATATAGCGGTTATTATTAAGGAGATACGGGTACTGATTTCTGACCATAAACTGGTATTTTCGGTAAATTTTTACACTAGGACCGAAATTCCCTATACAATTGGTTTATATTAACCTTAATAGATTCTAAGAAACATTCTCTCTATGAACTTCCGTCGCAAATCACTACTTTCGGAGATATAAGACGTTTTTAATAGGAGTTTATATGAGATATGAAAATTAAACTAACCTAACCCCACCTTTAGACTCACTAATCTAACCTATTTCCACGCTTTAACCTAACTAAAGCCAAATCTGCATTAAAAAAGTGACCGCGGCAAGGGAAGAACAGAGGCGATGCAGGTCACAAGAGGAAGAAGAGTGAGGCGCACATAAACACTTGTCTCTCTCCTCCCTATAAACAACATGTCATTATCTCCAAAAGTAATGATTTGCGACGGAAGCTCATAAAGAGAATGTTTCCTAGAATCCAATAAGGTAAACAGAAACCAAACTCCCAATTGTGTAGGGAATTTCGGTCCTAGTGTAAAATAATACCGTATTTTCATGCACTAAACATAATTCCAGCCATAGGGGATTTTTCACTGACAATTTCGGGCGGTTACTGTCCCCCTTGAGTAAAGGGATGGGTGTGTGTGGTGTGTGAGGTCTCAGCGTTACCCAAAGAACGGTCACTACGAGCTCCAAGCTCATTCCGGGAGAGTGAAACTGGCGATTGCGAGTCCGACCATGGGTGAATGACACACACACACACACACACACACACACACACACACACACATAGTTATATAGAGAGGCTTTTTTTTGGTAAAATTCTAGAGTCCTTTCCCGCCCTTATTAGTGGGGTTTATTTCTCCAACCTTCTCTGATCCCTTCAGATACCTCTAAAACGTAACTATAAAGTGGGGGAGAGATGCACCCTTCAACCCCCCCTCCCCCCTAAACGACCCCCCTGGACCCCTTTAAAATACATTATGGTTAATATTACTAATCTAACCTCACTATAACCTAACCTAAAAGGTTACAGGGAGTTTCGTACACAAGTTGTTTCGTACCCAGGTTTTGTTAGTTGTTTCGTACACTGATTTTGAGTTTTTTCGTACATACCTGGTGTCGTTTCGTAACTCTAGTATTCAAGTTTGACTCCTAATTCAAAAGCATAGCAGTCTTATGAGAGCTATTTGTATCAATGTATAAAGCATATTATATTAATCTGGTACTGACTTTAGGAGACGAAACATACTGAAACTATTACATACTGACCAAAAGAATTGCATCATCTCGATTTCTGATGCCAAAATATTGCTGCTCTGGGCATTTTACTTATTTATGAGTCATATTTATGGTTCTTCAGTGGTGCTTATTTTTGCATCTTTAAGATCTTATGTAGAACAAACAACATTACATACAAGTTTTCTTATATACGTATGTGCAACACAATTTTCTCTCTTTCTATCGTACTAAATGATACAAATTATTTATCCATGTATTTTATTTCTTTTTCTTTCTAAAACCACAAACCATTAAAAAACTCTTACATCAGCTATGCTAGTGAAACATTAAAACAGTTTTACATCTTATAAATAAACATATCAAACAATGATATAGTGCTGGCTACTTTGGCATATTGACGTGGACGTAAGTACTTCTTCCTTACAGCCTGAACACGGGTAAACAGATGCCACATCTACATGCAGTTCAGTTCAGTTGTGGGTCGGGAGTCTCGCCTTTTTCATCAGTACGTGTTTCTTCTCGCTGTCTGGGTCTTTAGTTGGTTGTCTTCTCTTATTCTGTCTTTTAATTGCTTTCTCTTTCTTTTCTCTTATTTTCTCTGGTCATCCAAAAACTGTTGATTGTTCTTTTTGCTTCTTCCACATTTCCATCTTCAAACAGATACTCCCTCACTATATCCTCTTCCTCCTCTATGTACCTATGGTTGTTGTAGCCTCGCACTTTTCTTTCTTTCAGTGTTGTATGCTAGGCACCATAGCAAAAAATGTTTTAAGTCCTCCTTTTTCACCCTTCACAAATCACATGTTATTTCTTCTCCCCAAAACCTCCTTCTGTCATTCAATTGCAGGTTGTTTGTCCTGCACTTAAATAGTAATTCTGAAGCTTGGTCATTACTGTATACTTCTTCTTGGCCTCCCTTCTCTTTTCTCCATTTTCTATACATTTTCAAACTTGTTTTTTCATTCATTTCATTCACCCACTCGCGTGTCCAACTCTCTCGTTTTCTACTTTATACTCTCCTTTGTCTCACACCTCACACCCTGATTCAGCACTCCAGTCTTTCTCAGATCTTTCAATAGAACTTGCATCCATATTTATTTTGTCTTTTCTCAATCATCTCTCCTATCCTTTTCACTAGGTCATTCCCGTCTACTAATACATACCTTAAGTACTTCCACTGTCCCTCCCTTATCCTATTCCTAACACTGGATGCTCCCATTTCCCCTAGTAGTGCTGTATGTAGTTCCCCTAGTAGTACTTCTGTGTGTATGACTGCCCCAAAGATTTGACGGTACACCCCCTTTTCTATTTTCTGCAATATATCAATTTCCTGTTTTGTTAAGTTTATTACATTAACTTCATAGAATATTGATGGTAACGCTACACTTTTCCAGTAAGTTTTCCCTATTAAAATTTTTGATCAACTTTTTGCAATGACACTATAAGTCATATTTGCCATTTTTCTTGCCTTATTAAACATTTCTTCTTTTTGCATTTTGAAACAGTTCTTCTTGTCATTTATAGTTATCCCTTAACTATTTCATTCTATCTCTAACATATATATTTCCCAATTTTTCTGGCTTATCTTTTACGTTGAAAATAATGATGTTACTTTTATTTTTATTTATTTCCAACCCATACTCCTTACCTATTTCCTCTAACCTATTTACTACCTGTTCTGCCTCCTCTACTATTTGCTAGCAACATTCCGTTGTCTGCAAAGAAAAGTGATGATATACTAAACAATTTGTCCTTAAACCCCTTCCCTAGTTCTCTAGTTCATGAATAATCCTAAATGTCACTAATTTAAACAGAGTTGTTGATGCCGTGCACCCTTGTCTAATTCCACTCGTTACTTTTGTAGTGCCCCCCCCCCCCCCCCCCCCGCTAGATGTTAATTTGAAGGGCTCAACAAACCTGGAGATTACACTGCCACCACCCACATTAAGTGGGAAAATTTTTTAAAAAGAACCAGAGAATATATGAGGGTAACTGAATTAAATGGATGACTTTAAACAGGGTTGCTTTATAATTCTTAATACGTATTTGTATTACCGCGGGGTTGGGAAGCCACCTCAGGTGACTTCACCGAGCCGTGGTGCGTCGTCTGCAAGTCGTGAGGAGCGTTTTGGAAGCTCGGGAAATTTACGTATTTTGACTGCGGATTATTTAAGAACGGGTGACTGGATGCAAAAAGTGACGACATATTGTTGATATACTCGATCATGGCTATATTTTGACTGCATTAAATCAGGAATGATGAAATAGTCTGGAAGATTACTTTAAGGGCTTATGTGATGGAGATGAGCACCGAGGCCATGCGCAGCTTTGCGTATGCCCCCATCTTTACCTTTTACTGCCCCCCTTGAGCAAAGGGAAAAGTGTGCGAGGTCCCCCGATTACTCAAAGATCAGTCACTATGAGCTCCTAACTCATCCCGGGAGGGTGAAACTCTCGATCGCGAGTCCAGCTCGTGTGGACAAGACCACGGGTGTCTATGGACACCCGTGAACAACGAGCATGTAAAATTCAACAAAGAGCGAGTGGTGGCACTAAACATAACACCAGGTTTTACCCGGCTCCTTCAATTCCTTATTTAAATTGTTAATAAAGTCATACCTTACTCCTTACTTCTGTGCTGTCTCTTCAATTGCTTCCTTCTATAATAATATAAGCGAAAGTGTGTGTGTGTGTGTGTGTGTGTGTGTGTGTGTGTGCTATAGGTTCCGCCCCCCGTGGCGCAATATCATCATATGGCACAGTTTTGGAACCAGGTTGACCAGGGGAAGGTTTTAAGGCCATTTGGGGGATGATCCGATCACTTTTTTTTCTTTTCTTTTTAGCAGCCTATTAGCGAGAATTGTGAAAAAAAAGTGGGTTGCGAGAATTGAGGAAACCTTGATGTAGGGTGATGGATAATGGGTGTGGGGTGATGGGTGAGTGAATGGGTGGGGGGTGATGGGTGAGGGAATAGGTGGGGGGTGATGGGTAATGGGTGTGTGGTGATGGGTAATGGGTGAGTGAATGGGTGGGGGGTGATGAATGGGTTGGGTGTGAATGGGTTGGCGTTAATACATACATTTCTACATCCATGATTTCAGGAAAGTTAGAAGGGGCTATCTGGAGAGTCTGTGTTTGGTAGGCCGAAGGCCCACCAAACACAGGTGGTGTAGCCAAAAAGTCCGCCCGAGAGGGCGGCTTTGCGGCTAGTGATGACATATAGGTGGCTGACAATGCTGACCACTTCAGGAAAGACAGAGCTTTGCATGCATAAAAAATTCCTAGAGGCTGTCCTCCATATTCTCCAAAAGAATAATCTTTTCCCACACATCAGGCACTCTGCAACTCTTGAAAATAGGTACTATTTGCTTTTAAAGAAACTCAACTGAATTTTCATTGTATTTTTTAAATCCCACAATATGTACAGGCAAATAGTTGACAATACATCTCGCATATGCAGACATCTGCCTCAGACTGTGAAAGTTCAACGCTTCTCCCACTCTTAATTAATGCTGTGCTTCACTGATATATTGAAGAATTATTTTGATTGATGTAGAGTTTGTGGTGGCTTCCAGATCTCGAAGCAGCAGCAGTACAAGTTCTAGAAGCCGCCACCGCCACCACAAGAAGTCAAGGCGGCGACGCAGACACACGTCCAGCAGGTCCGTCAGCCGCTCGCGTAGTTCTTCACCCAGCAAGAGGTTAGTGTTGTGAGATTATGGTAGCTGATGCAGCCACTTTACTCCAAACCTTTTGATAATTATTCTAAAACCTTAATGCATTCGTTCATCAAATATTATCATTCCTATATTTGTAGTTTGGTTTGTTTACAAAACCGTGGCCCAGGTGTGTGAAGTGCATCTGTGTGATGGAAGCAGTGCAGAGGAGTGGGATATTGTGTATCAGCATTTAATAGGACTCGCCGTGTTGGCAGATCTCGGTCTGGCAGTCGTGACCGTCACAGGCGCCGTCGCAGCCGCTCACGGACGCGGTCACGCTCACGGGACAGGTCAAGTCGCAAGCACAAGAAATCTAAACATAAGAGGAGGAAGCGCAGCTCCAGGTATGCTTCAGTACTAATAAGTGATCATATATATAACTAAGGTGTATATAAAGATGTTGCTGTGACTGGAGCTTTAGGGTGACAGGACAACTTAATGTGCACTGCTCCCATGTAAGTGTAGGAGGGTTTCTCTCTCTCTCTTCTCTCTCTTTCACTCTTTTAAAACACTGGTGAATTAACTACCAATATGAGTAAGAGTGTATGATAGTCCAGTCATCTGTTACATCAATGCTTTGGTTTCTTATATTCTATGGCACAGTAATACGTACTTTGATTTTCTTTTTGAATTTGACTGTGGTCGTACTGGTCTTTCTACTACCACAGGTATTTCCCTCTTAATTATATGATTAAGCTTGCCTACATGTTCATTCTGTGCTCCTCCACAGCTCTGACTCTGACCGCAGTGACAGATACACCAAGTCACGCTCAGCCAGGAGCAGTGCTGACCGTGGAAGCCGAGGATCAACGCGAGATCGTGACCGCAGAGAGAGAACCAGGGAAAGAGACAGGGACAGGAATCGAGACAGTGAAAGAGACAAGGACAGAAAAAGAGACCGGGAGCGAGACAGAGATAATGAAAGAGATGTGAAGGTCTTATCTCCAGTGCCTGAAGAAGTTACTGTGATAAAGAATCAAGGTGGGAGTTATCTTTTGTAGTCACATAACTCGACAAGGAAAGGAAAATGGTTGAATTTTTTTATTCCAGCATATTTCATATCATATCTGTAAGAACTTCGACCATTATTGATGGTAGGGATTAGTTTTTTGTATCATTAATGTGATATAATAGCTGTTAAATTTTCAAATATTAGGCAGAAGGACTAAAAAAGGAAAGATTTTGTACATTAAAGAAGCCATAACATTCACGGGGCTAGACATGTGAATACCATGAATGCTTGACATCACTTTACTCCACCTTAGATATGCTCCTGGGTCCCCCTTCTTTCTCTGCTCAATTTTAAGACAATACAAACCAGTAAAGAGTGTTATGAAGAAAGCCACTGTAGTAATGTTTGTAAATACTTTTAATGGCACAGTTGTCTCGTAATTGGCTGATGGGCTTTAATAAGAAATTGTTATTGGTCGATTATCTTGCAAAAAATCAAGACTACATATAACTAAATGTTAAGTGTTTACCTTTAGGATTGGCAAGTCACAATCCCTAGAAGGACTAGATAGGTTGATCGTTAGCATCTTTGTATTTGTTAGCAAGTGTCAAGGAATGATAGATTACTGATGGCTTCTTAAAGTAATCGTCCAGACCATTTCATCATTCCTGATTTAATGCAATCAAATCATAGCCATTAACGAGTTTATCAACAATACGTCGTCACTTTTTGTATCAAGTCAGCCGTATTTAAATAATCTGCAAATTCCCCGAGTTTTCAAAACGCTCTCAAGGTTTGCAGACGCTCAGGCTCGGTGACGTAGCATCAGGGAGGCTCATCTTCCCGCGCTGATCAGAGAGGCACGTAAACACAGATGAATATAGTACTTGAAGATATTTGGGTGTTTCTGATAGATTTTTTTTGCTATATGCCACATGCATGCATCCTTTATGGGTGCAGCAAGACAGCTGTGCC
>JACEEZ010000597.1:423639-506139 GCA_016584305.1 Chionoecetes opilio
GTGGTTTTGTCTCGACGGAAATGCTGGAGAAAATTGAGGAGAGTCGTGCTGCCAGGCTGGCTGGGAACCAGGACCAGCACAGGGCTCTCTCACGCCGGACTAGAACCCTCCTGGGGAGAGACAAGGAGAGACCTGCATGTCAGGAGTCTCGCTGAGGATGTCGAGGGCCATTTGAGTGTTAATGACCTCCGACCCACCTACTGAGCCCTGAAGTAGCTCCGTTCCAAGTCTCCATCTCTGGCGAGTGCTATCCGAGCAGCAGATGGGCGCCTCGTGTCGGACATGGATGGGCAGATGGCTCGTTGGGCTGAGTACTTTGGGCATTTGTTCACGGTGGACCCTCCAATTGAGCAGCCTCACACCACTGGGTTACAGGCAGTGGATGCCGATCCTCCTATTGACGAAGCCGCACCCTCTCTTGACGAAGTCAGAGAGGCTGTAGCAAAGTTGAGGGGTGGAAAGGCAGCTGGTTTTTGTAATATCAGTGCAGAGCTCCTCAAAGCTGGGGGTGAGGCCATGATCCACGGGTTGCATGCTGTCCTAACTGCCGTGTAGTAATCAGGTACCATTCCTCCTGCCTGGAAAAAAGGGGCTGGTCGTCCCTATCTGGAAAGGGAAAGGGGATCGTCAGGACTGCAACAATTACCGCGGTATTACACTGCTCAGCGTGCCAGGCAAGGTGCTTGCCCATCTATTGCTGACACGGATCCTCAGTCATCTGCTGAAGCGTCAGAGACCTCAGCAATCTGGGTTCACGCCTGGTAAATCAACAACGAACCGTATCCTAGCGCTTCATGTCCTGGTGGAACGCCGACGTAAGTTTCGACAGGAGATGCTTGCAGCCTATGTTGATCTCGAGAAGGCGTTTGACTCAGTGCATCGTGAGTCACACTGGGATCTTCTGCAACTTCGTGGGATTCCTGCAAGGAAGACTATCGGTTTGATGACTGGTCTGTACTCTGGGACTGGGAGTGCTGTGAAGTGTGGGGGAGGTGTATCCAGCTTCTTTCCTGTTAATACAGGAGTGAGGCAAGGGTGCGTCCTTGCCCCATCACTTTTCAACACTTGTATGGAACTGGGTATTGGGCAAAGTTGTAGATCAAAGTGATTGTGGAGCATCCCTCGGCAACACCAAGATCACTGATTTTGTTTTTGCCGATGATGCAGTAATTTTTGCTGAGTCGCTGGAGGTCCTGGTGATGGCTCTCGAGGCGTTGCACGAGGAGGCAAAGCCTTTGGAACTTGAGGTCTCCTGGCTTAACACCAAGGTTCAGGTGTTTGGAGACTTACTACAGTAGTACAGTACCCTCCTGAGTTTCACGCTATGCGGGTTTTGCAATCCTCGAGTTTCGCGCTGCTTCGTACGCTTTTTTTTTGTGTGTGTGTGTGTGTGTGCCTATAGCGCTGTTTGGCAGTGACCTCCAGGGGTGGGATGGTAGGCCCTGTACTCGAGGGCTGTGATGGTTGGCCCTCGCCCGTGGTGGCACAGGCAGGATTTTTATAAGAGTTAATGGGCTGCATTATTAGAAGGGAAATTGGATTAGCTTTCCATTGATATATTTCGTTTTCTGATAAATGAATTAGCACCATGCATAAATTAGCATTAGCTAAATATATATCATCATCAATTGGGGTATAAGCAAGCGCGCCACCTTCAGTACTCACTGATTGTGTAAGCGACTGGGAGAGGCTCTCTCCGCCGGCCTCCGCTCCCTCACACCGCAGTCACCGTTTCTCTCACGCACACAGTAGTAGCTACAGCTCACTATTATTACTATGTTTGCAGTGCTTAAGCTGTGTATTAAACTGCAGTGCGAATTGACTAGTCTTTAAGAATTGTAGACATGGGTAGAGTGATTAAATATACTTTTCAAGCTCACAATGTAGTGGTATATATCACTGGCATAATAAGCCTGGAAGATCGCCACCAAGCAGAGTCGTGATATCCTTCCATTTGTGCCGCGGTATGTTATATGGATCTATATTCCCTATTTCCTTACATTTTTCAATGTTATGAGGAATAGATCCAGAGTCCAACATCTGGAGGACATAGTCTGACAGATGAACATCATCAATCACTTTCCTAGCCCTCAAAAAAGAGATTAGTAAGTGTGAGTGTACCGCATTTACAGGGGAGGTAATGCCCTTTGTTTACATCACCGCACGGCCACTGTCTGCCAGCCATGTGCTCGGGGCGGATCACTCGGCCACCGCCTCTCCCAGCGGTGATCCAAAATTGTCTTTCTGTTGGTCTGTTTCCATTTTCTTTGGCGTATTGTATAACTTTTAGCTTGAATGCGATAGTATTAGTAAATCGTTTTGATGAATTCGCCATGGGTGATAATTTCCAGGACTGAAAAGAGCTTAAGATACACGTGACATCCTAATGGTAAATGATATGTCAACACTAGCAGACGATAAATGGCCCTGTTGGCGGCAATCGCTGCAATCTGCCGTCAAAAGGGGGAATGTAAACACACCAGCGTGAGGACAGATTACGTAGTTGATTTGAATGTCTTATGGTATTTGAAATACTTGTAACAGGTGAGTACTGAGGAAGTACTACAACATTCGTCTTGGAAGACCATTAGTATTTTTTTTGGGGAAACGTGAGTTTTATAAGCCGTAAAATATGGTACTACGCCTCGCACCGTACTAAATATACATTTTTACAGTGTTTTCATTACCCGAGTTTCGCGATCCTCGAGTTTAGCGCTATGCCTTGGGAAGAATGCAAGTGCGAAACTCAGTAGGGTACTGTAGATGAAACAGTACAGTCTGTTCATGCGTGCGGCGAGGACATTGAGATCTTGGAAAGTTTTACATACCTTGGTAGCGCAGTCCATAATGACGGCGGGTCAAGTCAAGAAGTCTTACGGCGGATCGGCATAGCCTACGGTGTTATGGACTCGCTCAGCAGGAGTATTTGGCGTTGTCGGTACCTGTGCAGGAGGACAAAGATCCGGATCTTCGAGTCGCTTGGGATCCCTGTCTTACTATATGGTTGTGAGACATGGACACTAAATAGCGACTTGAAGAGACGAATTGATGTCTTTGGTAATAAGTGTCTTCGCAGAATCATAGTGTATCGCTGGGATGATTACGTGTCAAATCAGTGTTTGCACCGTGAGACTGAATCGAGGCCTATTACCTGCATAGTCCGTCAGAGTCAACTTCGGCTATATGAGCATGTGGCACGCTACCCTGAAGCCGATCCTACCCATCGGGTTGTATCTGTAAGAGACAATCTGGCGTGGAGGAGGCCAAGGGGGCGCCCCACCCACAAGGCTCGTGGCTGGGGCAAGTTGATGTTTCTTGTCGAGAGCTGCTTGGTATGGGAAAGGAGCCTGCATGGGGACTCGCGCGTGGTGACCCCCGGGAGTGGCGTCGTAGGGTGGGCGAGGCGACGCGCCCCCAGGTGTATGCCCCCAATGATTGATTGATATGTGCAAAGTATTTGATTGTTTGTGATCAGCTTTGTGCACAGGGCAACCCTACATCTTTTGGAGAAGGACTTTTGTCTAAGAAGAAATAATTGTATCAAATGTTTTCAAGCAATCTTATATTTGTTATGTGCCACCCCACTTGTTTAAGAGGAGGCCAGTTGTATGCAATTATAATTTGTGTGAGAATAAGGATTATTATATTGCTACAGACAGAATTTGAATAAAAAATATACTAATCACATACACACAAACCTCGATTTCCCGGACTAATAGGGGGGAGCACTGGTCCGGGAACCGCAAAAGTCCGGGAATCGCAAATTAAAAAAAAAAAAAAAAAAAAAAAAAAATACGATGCCATTACCCACCCCCGGACGTTTATCCTACTCTAGTATTTACTGTCCGGCAACCGCCAATATCAACTACCCCGCCGCGGACTTTTACGTCCGCTGAGCATGCAGCCACCTGGCGGGAGGCAGCAGAAAGTGTTCAATAGTCTCAAGAGACGTTCCTGCACCAGGGGCAGTGGGGATCAGGGGACTAACGGAGGCTGTGCAGGTGAACCGTGAGTGTCGTGTGCCCAAATGTAAACAATACGATCGCTGAGCATGCTGCCACCTGGCGGGAGGCAGCAGAAAGTGTTCAATAGTCTCAGAAATGTTCTTGCACCAGGGGCAGTGGGAGTCAGGGGACTGACGGAGGCTGTGCAGGTGAACCGTGAATGTTGTGTGCCCAAATGTAAACAATACGACCGCTGAGCATGCTGCCACCTGGTGGGAGGCAGCAGAAAGTGTTCAATAGTCTCAAGAGACGTTCCTGCACCAGGGGCAGTGGGAGTCAGGTGACTGACGGAGGCTGTGCAGGTGAACCGTGAATGTTGTGTGCCCAAATGTAAACAATACGACCGCTGAGCATGCTGCCACCTGGCGGGAGGCAGCAGAAAGTGTTCAATAGTCTCAAGAGACGTTCCTGCACCAGGGGCAGTGGGAGTCAGGTGACTGACGGAGGCTGTGCAGGTGAACCGTGAATGTTGTGTGCCCAAATGTAAACAATACGAACGCTGAGCATGCTGCCACCTGGCGGGAGGCGCGGACACTGACCAGGGGTGACAGGAGACGCTCGGACCGCCGGACAACTTGGTCAATTTACGAACAGGACCAGGCATTTCAACGTAAAAAAAAAAAAAAAAAAAAAAAAAAAAAAAAAAAAAAAATTGTCCGAGACTGACATATCACCGGACCTCGGATTTTGTCCGGCAAATCCGATATCCGGGAAATCGAGGTCCGGGAAATCGAGGTTTGTGTGTAGTTAGTAATGTAAACAGTTAAACTTGTTGCAATACTCTTAAAAATTTATGTAAGATTATACAGAGCATTCCTGATTACCAGTTATGATCCTTTTCAGCTGTTTGGTGACCCGGAGGAACGAGAAGAAAAATACCTGAGAAGAATTTTTTCTCTACGTCAGAAGGCTCTTATTGGAGAGCCCATTTAATGGATTACATGAACTTTGGAATGAGAGTAAGTAAGGTAAGTTACAAAAAACATGAAAAGTGCTGGGCTTGGGAGCAAACTTCAATGCTATTAATGTCTGTCTGAATGAAAATATATGCCTCTTTTTGAGCATACATTGCAAACATTTTCATATTTCTGTTTTAGTTATTATCTTTCCGGTACCTCGATCATAGATTCAAGGTACTGCATTAATATTTCATACACTGACTAGAATCTCATACAAGTTTGCACTCAGGTAACCAGTCATCCATTGCCCAACTGTATGACAGTGAAAAATGTATCCCTAGATTTAGGCCAGATATTTGCAGCTTGAGCATGCAGGCATGTCTTCAGTAACAACCCTCCCACGCCCCTCCCCTTACATGTAGGATTGGTCTCTTTTTTTTCTCTCTCTCTCTCCTCCTCCTCCAACATCTATTCTATTCTTATATCAGGTGCCAAGTAAGGTACTGTACTAGGCTGCATTGTCATGTTGGAGCACCCAATAGACTATAACAGTGAGCTGATCTGCCATCTGGTGGCCGTCTGGGAACCTCCCGTCAGCTCAGGACGTCGGGTCTCGGGGTGTCAGGTTTGGCTTATTTTCCATTATTCCCTACGAAACCAGCTACAATTAAGTGTTGTCATGGTCAACATAGGTTTATGCAAAATGAAAATATACGAGTTTTACATTATTCACGGAGTTATAATGAGGATTGTTGGCAAAATAGAAGCATTCGACCAGGGGCGCCCACAGGCGGACACACTGGACGCACGTGCGTCCACTGTAAGCCTCCAGGCATGTGTGGGCCCCTATAAGGGCCCCCCTAGGGGCCCCTATGAGGCCCCTATGAGACCCCAAAATGCACCTAAAATTGATCAAAACTGCAAAAAAAATCAGACCCGGACCCCCCAGCTGAATAGGCTCGCTTCGCTTGCCACCCACACCCATCAACATTGGGCTCTATAAAATATATGCGTCCACTACAGGTATCTCTGTGGGCACCCTGCATTCGACCACAGGTGTCCTACAACATTCTACTAAATACTGTAGAGGAATGCTTCAAGGCGGGTGTATGGGTTAATATTACCTTCATGCCTGCAAAGAGAAGGTAGTATTTACCCATACACCTGCCTTGAAGCATTCCTCTACAGTATTTAGTAGAATGTTGTACAGGGTTGTTTGATTTAAATCAAGTTGATTTTAATCACTAATTTAAATCATGATTTAAATCAAATAATAAAAAAAAAATAACCACTGATTTAAATTATAACCTTATCATTAATTGAAAACGAGAGGGAAAAGAAGGAAAATTAAGCAAATGGGCTTTATGAACACCAATTTTATCATTGTAGTATAATTATATAATGAGACTAAATGAGTGGTGCGGGGGGGGGGATCCACTGTGGCACTTTGAGATAGCAAATTGCCATGTGGCTGTTTTCACTGCAGAAATATTTTGTTCTCAATTATATATATATTTTTGTTGTACTGTACAAAAAGCCACACTACTATAACCAAAATGTTACTTTTGCTTATAAAAAGCCAAAGTGATATTAACCAAAGTTTAATATGCATTATGATTCATTATCAAACCAAAAATATAATTCTCTTGTTTAACCGCCGAAGTAATTATTAGTACAACAAAATTCCCATTGAATCCGATTGACTTCCCATTGGGAAGTCAAGTAGCAAGGATGACTATGAAAATTAGGCCGAACAGTATGATATAGCAAAATCAGGCAATATTTTGTGTAGCTGACTCTCATCACAGACAGAATGATGACCTTTCTTTCATATGGCAGCTAGGAGGTTATTACCAGAGGTCAAATTAATAATTATTTGGTGTCTTGGGGGGGGGGGGGGGTAAGGCTTGCAGGACGGTAAAGACCGCCCACTCGATCCCCCAGCCAATAGGAACCATGAATGGGACAGGGCCAGTCTGGATGTGTTTTCATGAGCATCAGTGCAGCCTGGGCCAGCCTAGACTGGCAAATGTCGCGAAAACGTGCTTATAGACATAGGCCTATTGATGTGAAGACGTCCATCACAGAAATAGAAAATATGTAAATTCATCTATTTCATGTTATATGCATTTTTTGTTTACTTATGCTTTCTGTTTTTAGTTATAAATATGCTAAATAATATCCTGTAGTAGTTAGATTTCATGTAGAACATCAAATTAATAAAAATTAAAAAAGCTGATTTAAATCAAATAAATCTGATTTTTTTTTTATTAAAGAAAAAAAAGTAAGAGAAAAAATCAACAACCCTGATCAAAACTCACCAGAAAAATAGTTTCATCCATCAAAGTGAATTCGGTGTCAAACTGGAATAATACCATTTGTTGGTGGTGGTGTTCCTAGTTTCCCTATCATACTTCTTCTCTATCCTCATTTCTCTTGAATCATAACAAGGTTTAGAGTTCGAAATAACACACTTTAATTACATAACACTCCTGCATTGTGATTACTTTTAGGGGAAGTAATTGTAGTTGTTCTTCTCATCATGGTTTTTATCGTTGTTATTATTATTATTATTATTATTATTATTATTATTATATTATTATTATTATTATTATTATTATTATTATTATTATCATGAAAGCGGAATTGAAGTAGAAGGAAAAACCAATAAAAGTAAAGGAGAAATATAGAAGGTGATGAAGAAGAAATAGGACTAGTGTGGTAACGTGGTGAGAATAAGGAAACAGGTGATAGTGGATAAAGGTGGGGAGGAAGGAACACTGGCAGAGAAGTGACGCTGTGGGAGTGTGTGTTGAGGGAGCGAGGCAGGAAGGGAAAGAATAATTTATTTGTTGGGTTTATTTATATTATAGTGATGAAAAAGATACTGACATATATAATAATGAACACTTCAAAGTTGCTTGCCTCACATTCTGGCTGGCACAGAACACACATATATAACTTGTAGGTTTAGAACACCGTGCAGTGATGCAGAACACAGCCATCGCCGTGACGCGCTGGGTCACCACACGCATCACGAGCGCACATCACGCTCGCCACGCAAACACAGTAAAGAATATAAACACAACTTATGAAACTGTAAACAATATTGTAGTGTAGTAGTAATGACGCGAGGCTCCCTCTTCACTGCCAGGCACTTGCATTTCGTCTCTCATTTTTTTTTTATTTTTTTTGTTCTTTTTTTCAGATTTTATTTTATTTTTTGTTCTTTTTTTATTATTATTATTATTATTTTTTGCCACTTAGCGGTGTAAATCGGCAGAGGTTAGAATCTGCTCACTCCTCACAGCGCGGCGTCGCAGGCCTGGGTCTTCACTCCTTTCTCTTCTGTTTAGAGGAGCCCTTGGTGCTGGCTCCCTTGGCCTCTCTGCCCTTGCCGCCCTTGTTGTCCTGAGGCGTGGCCGCTGCCTTCTGCTTCTCAGGAAACAGCAGTTTCTTGAGCTCAGCAAGGGCGTAAGCCACGTCCTCGGGAGCCCCCGTGACGGTGCCACGGCCCTCGGCCTCACCCTTGCGTGGGGGCTGCACGCGCACGTCAAAGCGTCGCTCCAGCGTGGCGCGGCAGCCTTGCAGCACGCATCTCTTCTCTGCACTCACCGGGAAGCCACGTGTCGTCTCTGTCTCCGGCAGGGTTGTCTCCTCCTTGTTTTCCTTCTCTTCATCACACTCTTCATCTGAACTATCCTCCTCGCGCCGCTCCCGCCGCCTGCGTCGCGGCTTGCCAGCGGTGACAGTGGTGGCGGGACGCTGCTGCACCTCGATGTCCCACGCGAGGTCAAGGGACTCTTCGGGGGCAGCAGCCTCGTCCTGCTGCTCCTATACTTGCTGCTCCTGTTTCTGCTTTCTTTTCTACAACTTAGCCTTGGTCTACTGCTGCTGCCTCTCCTTGGCCCGCTGCTGCTTCTCCTGCTCCGACTTGTGTGAGAGGACCTTCCTCTTGGTGTTATTGAGGCGGTCCATGACCCTGTCGTCCCGCCGGTTGACGAGGATCTTGCGCACCTCCTTGTTGCAGACGAAGCCCACCTCGCCGGCCTTCATGTGGCGGGTCTTGCTCAGGTTTGATCCCAGTGTGTAAACCACCACCACGTTGCCCAGCTTGTTGCCCTTGGCACTATTGGCCTTGCACAGCTGTGCCGCATCGTTCAGAAGGACGCGGGGCACGTCGCGCAGGGCCTGGCCGGGCTCCAGCTGGAGGTACACGCGGGCCGAGGGCAGGTCGTCCACATGAAAGAACACGAGGCGCTCCGTCGCCTGCGCCAGGAGGTGGTCGTTCTCATGCTTGTCGGAGCCCATAAGGAGGGTGGCGGGCGGGTCCACCACGTCGCTGTGGAAGGTTATCACAGCGCCGCGTGGCCGCAGCAGCAGCTCAGGCGCGGCGGAGAGCGGGGCAGCGTCCCTGGTGCCCGCCTTGGGGGTCTTGGTGGCGCTGGGTCCTGACATTGATGGCGGCGTGAAGGTCTTTAGTTTCATTGTTATTCTCTTCTGCTTCATCACCCTGAGTCTGATATACAGATGAAGGTGCACGCAAAGCAGGGAGGGTGGCAATATTAAGGATGTCTTAACAAACACGTGATTGAACAAAGCCAAATAAGGGCAGCAGTGACAGGAAGAGGTAGGAGTTAGCAGCAGTTTGGAGTTATAGGCAATATTTTGTGTAGCTGACTCTCATCACAGACAGAATGATGACCTTTCATATACCAGCTAGGAGGTTATTACCGGAGGTCAAATTGATAATCATTTGGTGTGTCTTGGGGGGGGGGGGGTAAATATTGTTGGAGGAAGGTAAAGACCTGGGGGGTTGTAGGACGGTAAAGACCGCCCACTCGATCCCCCAGCCAATAGGAACCACAAGTGGGACAGAGCCAGTCTGGATGTGTTTTCGCGAGCATCAGTGCAGCCTGGGCCAGCCTAGACCGGTCTAGACTGAGGCCCACGAGAGAGAAGGCCTGTTCGGTGGGGGTAATACGCAAAAATGGGCACCAAACCGTTAATCCGTTAATCGTTAATTAATGAAGTTAACATTTTCGTTAACGATTTAACTTTTAAGTTAACTTTGGAAATCATTATCGGACTAATTAACTTCCGTTACATTTAACTTCCGTTAACTCAAGTCCGCTAACCCAAAAATTTCATAAAAACCGAGGACATCTTGAGGGCCAAGAGATGATCCCTGTCTGATGAAAACTTTGACATGCTACTTTTCATGAAGGGCAACATGCATCTCATGAACAAAATGGAGAACGAGAAGAAGAGGAAAAATTAAATTATGTATATATTGTGTTTTTCATTATTTTATTTTTTAGTTCTTCTTGCCGCTGCTGCTCCTGTCCGATTGTTGTTAGAGGACTTTCTTTGTTATTGAGCGTCCATGACCTGTCGTCGCGGTTGACAGATCTTGCGCCCTCTTTTTCAGACGACCCACCTGCGCCTCATTGCGGGTCTTCTCAGTCCCAGTGTGTAAACCACCACAATCCAGTGTGCCTTGGACATTGCTGCACACGTGCGATCGTTCGAAGACGCGGGCCGTTCGCAGGCTGGTGGCTCCAGTGGAGGTACAGGCGAGGAGGTGTCCACATGAAAGAACGAGGCCTCCGTCGCTGCGCAGGAGTGTTTTCTCATGCTTGTCGAGCCTAAGGAGGTGGCGGCAAAAAAAACCTATAGTTTTTGGGTTCTAAAGCCCTTAAAATTACCCATAAAGGCTGATTTTATAGTTTTGGCACTTTTCAAAGGTGTTTTTAGAGCAAAAACTGATTTTTTTCTTTTTCTAGAATAAAAATTAACGTTAACGGTTTATCGATAACTTCCGTTACATTTTTTAAGAATTAACTGATTAACGGTTATCTAAGTAAATTTTTTGGATAACGGATATCGGTTAAGGTTAACGAAGTTAACTTTTTGGTTAACGGCGCCCACCACTGGTAATACGTCACAACAGTAGTGCGCTCAGTTCAGGGTTCGCTGGGGGGACTTTACTCTCTCCCCTGTAAAATGCTGTGTGTCTCACGTTTTAAGTAATCATATTTTTTATTATAAGTTTTTGACAAGTTACATAAGAACATAAGAAAATAAGGAAGCTACAAGAGGCCGTGAGACCTACACGAGGTATTTCCTGTAGACTATGCAGTAAATTATATGCAGATTAAAGCATTACCCCAGCAAGGTTAATAATAAGAAAAATACATAGTACATACATTATATACATTTTATTAACATGCATAATACAGTATATGCATCAACAAAAATATTTTCCTTCCTTAATGATGTAGTCAGGTCCTAGGTCTGTCAAGCTTTGCCATCAGCTTTCTCCCAGTAGCTTCATGGAAGAACATAGTATCATATACTTGATCCTCAGGTTTCCGGTATGTTTTACATACATGAAAAAGAGTTGAACATTGTTAACCTCCCTTTCCATAACTCTGCCGTTGTTTATGTCCTACTTATAAATTACGGTTATTGGGAATTTTGCCAACCCTGTTTAACCATTCAAAATATTTAAAATTACTGGAAATACCAAATTGAACTTAAAGTAATCGTCCAGACCCAATTTTTTTTTGCCTAATTATGTTGAATGTGCATTCATAACACCTAATCCACCAAAAATAATTGATTTCCAGGCCTTATTTCCGTAAAAACACGACTTTTGTAAAAAGCGCGCGAATTTTTTTTTCTTCCCTCCAACAGGGCTACGAATGTTATTGATGACGTCACAATGGGAACGCTCCAATGTAAACAACACTCGCTGCCTCTGTGAGACCTGTCGGCAAATGTTATGATGAGCGATTGTACTTCGGTGTCAGACAGTGAATCTGTCGCTGTGATAGATCTAGAGTACGATGCTCAATCTGAGACCGAACTAAATGACGCTGCTCGCGTATATGAGGAAAACGAACATCAGATTGTGATGGGAGTCCAACCCTATATGTTTGAGCCAGAGTACGAGGTGGATGAACAGGTGTTAGCGGAGCCTGCTGAGGTTCAACACTACTACACACACAAACACTTCTACAAACACTACTACACACACACACAAACACTACTACACACACACACACAAACACTACTACACACACACACAAACACTATTACACACACACAAACACTACTACACACACACAAACACTACTACACACACACAAACACTACTACACACACACAAACACTACTACACACACACACAAACACTACTACACACACACACAAACACTACTACACACACACAAACACTACTACACACACACAAACACTACTACACCACACAAACACTACTACACACACACACAAACACTACTACTAACACACAACACAAACACTACTACACACACACACAAACACTACTACACACACACACACAAACACTACTACACACACACAAAACACTACTACACACAAACACACTACTACACAACCACACACAACACACTACTACACAACAACACACACACACACAACACTACTACACACACACACACAACACACAACACCACACACACACACACAACAACACTAACCACACACACACACACACACACACAAACACTACACACACACACACACACAACACACACTACACACACACACACACAAACACACACAACACACTACTACACACACACACACACACACACACACACAAACACTACTACACACACACACACAAACACTGTACCGGGAAGGTGGTACATTATTTGAATATAGTGAGTAGAGGCAGGGCAGGAACATGAGATGAGATGCTGGTGGCGGGCGTGTTGGTAGCGTCGGTTTGGTAGCTATTGGCACGAGCAGTCTAGGCTCGGAGGTGCGTGGATTTAAGGTCTCTGTGAATGTCTTACCGATGTGTGTCTCTTAAGGATATGTGCATGGGTATGAGGAATAAGTAGTCACCTTGAGGGAACTAGGAAAATACCTCCTGACACAGCTGCCTAGTCGGTGAGATCAAAAGAATATAGAAAGAGGTGCTAAGACAGTAATTGGAGAGTAATTGGAGAGAGTACACCTACAGTACAGTACACCACTACTACACACACACACACACTACTACACACACACACACACACACACACACACACACACACACACACACACACACAACACACCCCACACACACCACACACAACAAAACAAACAAACAACAAAAACAAACACTACTACACACACACACACACAAACACTACTACACACACACACACACACTACTACGCACACACACACACATAAACACTACTACGCACACACACACACACTACTACTACTACTACTACTACTACTACTACTACTACTACTACTACTACTACTACTACTACTACTACACACACACACACACACACACACACACACACACACACACACACAAACACTACTACACACACACAAACACTACTACACATACACACAAACACTACTACACACACACAAACTACTACACATACACACAAACACTACTACACACACACAAACACTACTACACACACACACAAACACTACTACGCGCACACACACACACACACAAACACTACTACACACACACACAAACACTACTACACATACACACAAACACTACTACACACACACACAAACACTACTACACCCACACACAAACACTACTACACACACACACAGCAGCGCGGGAAGAGGAGCCTTCCTTTTGTTACGTCACCGAACCGTGGCGCATCGTCTGCCAGTTGCCAGCAGCGTTTTCGAAGCTCGGGGAATTTACAGATTTTGATTGCGGATTATTAAAAAACGGCTGACTGGATGCAAAAAGTGACAACATATTGTTGATACACTCGATAATGGCTATACTCTTAACTACATCAAATCAGGAATGATGAAATGGTCTGGACGATTACTTTAAGATGTTAAATATCTCGAGGCCCGACATCTCCTTTATTATATCCCTTTAACGACTTAAAAACTATCAGACCGCCCCTTACTCTCCGCCTCTCCAGTTGAGTGTCAATTCAATAGCTTCAATTTCCTCTCATAACTTATAGTTACGCATCCCCTGTATCATTTTAGTCTCTAACAATGCTATATCCATCCTGTAATGATAAAATAATATATAATTCAAGCTAAACGTGCTTTAGGCTATATTTAAAAAATAGATTACAACAGTAACACATTACTTACCCTGCTGTTTTTATTTGGAGTGTAGTGGTCTCTCATGATAGCCTGCAACCACTTGTCCGACTCATCCTCACTTCTTGGAAAAGAAAAATCACTGACTCTTGGTCCTTTTCGATAATTCCCTTTACAATTTGGGACACAACACATGAAAGACATGTTTACCTCAATAAATAAGTCTCAACTTTCGTCCTATTGGAGACACGACGTGACCTCTCACGTCCACGTCTGAATCAGCACTGATGAAATGAAGCACTACTGTTGTCTCGTCATCACTCTCTCACCACCCCACCGAACAGGCCTTCTCTCTCATGGGCCTCGTCTAGACCGGCCTGGCAAACGTCGCGAAAACGTGCTTATAGACATAGGCCTATTGATGTGAAAATGTCCATCACAGAAATAGAAAATATGTAATATCATCTGTATTTCATGTTATATGCAATTTTTATTCACTTATTCAAAGACTACTCTATACTGGACTTGCTACTCGTGCCCCGTGCCAACCCGCCCATGACCAGTGGAGGCCAGTTTTGCAATTCCTGACATTTTTTAACATCACTCCCATCTCCCTTCCTATGGTTTATCAGTATAAATGATATACCGTTATCTGCGTAAATGTTTGTTCTATAATATTATCAAATAAAAAACAGTAAAATACATCTAAAGAAATGTCATTATGAGAGAGTGAAGAAATATGCATGAACTCAATATTCACTTAAACTCTTCGCCATTTAATATTTTGCGAGAAAACTTTTTACATGAAACATAGCAATAGAAGCGGATTTTCATTAGCTTTCCATTGATATATTTAGTTTTCTGGTAAATGAATTACCACCATGCATATATTAGCATTAACTAAACATATAACATCATCAATCGGATCGGCAAGTAAAAAAGTGTTCCATGAATACAGTAGACTGGTTTATCAGTATAAGTTATACACTGTTATCTTCGTAAATGTTTGTTCTATAATATTATCAAATAAAAAACTGAAATACACTAAAGAAATGCCATTATGAGACTGAAGAAATATGTATGAACTTAATATTCACTTAACTCTTCGCCATTTAATATTTTGCATGAAAACTTTTTACATGAAACATATCAATAAAAGCGGAATTTTATAAGCTTTCCATTGATATATTTAGTTTTCTGATAAATGAATTAGAACCATGCATAAATTAGCGTCAACTAAAACAATTACATCATCAATCGGGTAATTTTTCCGATTGATGAGGTTATTTATTTAGTTAACGCTAATTTATGAATAGTACTAATTCATTTATCAGAAAACGAAATATATCAATGGAAAGCTAATAACATTCCACTTCTATTGATATGTTTCATGATAAAATGTTTTCTCGCAAAATATTAAATGGCGAAGAGTTTAAGTGAATATTAAGTTCGTGCATATTTCTTTACTCTCTCATAATGGCATTTCTTTAGTGTATTTTACTGTTTTTTTATTTGATAATATTATAGAACAAACATTTACGAAGATAACGGTATATCATTTATACTGATCAACCATAGGAAGGGAGATGGGAGTGATGTTCGAAAATGTCAGGAATCGCGGGTTTGACCTCCACTGGAAATAGCCCAAACTGAGTAGCAAGTCCAGTATACAGTAGTCTTTGACTTATTCTTTCGCTTTTTAGTTATAAATATGCTAAATAATATCCTGTAGTAGTTAGATTTCATGTAGAACATCAAATTAATAAAAAATAAAAAATCTATTTAAATCAAATAAAGCAATTTTTTTTATTAAAAAAAAAATTAAAAAAATCAACAACCCTGATGTAGGACACCTGTGTTCGAATGCTTCTATTTTGCCAACAATCCTCATTATAACGCCATGAATAATGTAAAACTCTTATATTTTAATTTTGCATAAACCTTGATTATGACAACACTTAATTGTAGCTGGTTTGGTAGGGAATAATGGAAAATAAGTCAAGCCTGACACCCCGAGACCCGACGTTCTGAGCTGACGGGAGGTTCCCATACGGCCACCAGATGGCAGATCGAGCTCACTGTTAGTCTATTGCAATCGCACACACTTCAGGTCGTTTGCACATATTCTCAGACGCCTCAGAACAGTACAGTAGAACTCTACATTGAGTCTGTACCTGGGGTTGAATTCATGTGCACCAACTCAAGCAATGTTGAAAGAGAAAAAGACAAGCATGCTCTTGATTGCATTCCTTACCTGCCTTACCTTCTTTGGGTGTGGAGGCTGTTTGGTCTCTGGGTTGTACCCGTAGACCCAACTCTCCTCACCGATGATCAAGCAGCCTTGACACAAAGGTTAGATCAACCAGAGTCTGTTGAAGGAAATCCTCAGACTTCAAAACTGTGCTGCTTTTGCTCTGGGGTCAGGAGTTTGGGAACGAGCTTGACAGCAACGCGGTGCATGTTCAAATTGGACGTGAAGATTGCCTGAAGTTTTCTAAATGACTCGTTGACGATGTCAGCAACTTAATTTATGGTGATCCGACAATTCCTATGCACAATCTGTCAAATGCACCGTCCTTTCTGCACCGTCGAGTGGCCTAAGAACACCCACATGCCCTGCCCATTAACTCTACCTTCGATTGCGAGTGCATCAGAGGACACAGGGGGGCGGCATGAGCCTCTAATCACAGGCGTCACCATAAAAATCCTGCCTGCGCAACCACGGGCGAGGACCAACCATCACAGCCCTCAAGTGACTCCAGAGCCTACCATCCGAGGCCTGGGTCACTACTGCCTACATGCGCTATAGGCACAGATGAAAAAAAAAAGAAAAAAAAATTAGTGCTAATGAAGTGAATAATAAGGTTAGAACGGATTAAGACAGAACTCCTTTCGCAGGCCTTTAATAACACTTTTAACACCAAACGTCAAGGGATAAAGGATATTATATATAATAAACTCTTTGTTCACGGATCATATGCGAAAAATTAAGTTGGAAATATATACATGGATATCAGAGTTTATATATATTTACATGTCACGGGGAAAAATCTCCGGAGGGGAAAGTGTTGGTGTTACTCGTCTGCAGCCTTAAGGTGGTTGAGGAAGGGGAGGGGGGGGGGCACAAGTATTTCATCATTACAGACAAACATAGTATGCTTTCACCATATATATAATTACTAGGCATCTCATTCACAATCCCATTCTTGATAAAATACTGTACCTAATGTCATTTTGAATAAGTACAATAATAACCCTAGCATATGGAATGTATCATACACACATATGGACGGTTTTGCTTCATTATAAAATAGACATGTCCTTTTATATATGAAATATTTTGTCAATCAATGCCTCTACAGGAACAATATACAAATGTGGTATAAATAGGAAATCTGTTAATTATATAAAGTAATCTGGGCCATTTTCAAAACAAAAAGTTTTAGTCTTAAAATATCACTTCTTTTATGTAATAATTAGATATAATGCGTGTAAACATTTGTGTAAAAATATATTATACTTATCGTCTACATGGTGCATTGAAATAATTAGCTTTTTCCCGTGCAGTGGCCACATTACATTAGACGTTTGAAATTTTAATCACGTAATTATTGACTATTCACTTTGACCTCGGCACCATGAGTAATTAGAACACTTATGTAAAAAAAAATTATATGTTCTACAGTAATATCTTTTCCTCTATAAATGGCAACAATAGATTTTTATGTAGTTGGATTGTTCACATGGGGCACAGCAGTTGCATGTATTGATTTGGTAATTTGTCACAGTAAAAACTCACTGCGGGACGGTACTCTAAGCACAGGTAGTGGTAACACTATAATGGCTAATAACAAGTTCTGCATAAAACACAACACAGCATACAGTCTTAGCATTCAGAGTTATCATCCTCCACTACCAGTTTCTGAGTGTCCTTGCCAGTGTCATTGTTGGATGGACTTAATTCCTTTTTACGAATTTGTATGTTTGGTGAAGCTTTCTGCATCATTGCTGAGGGTGAGAGGACAGCAAGAGCAGGAGCTTGTGTTGTACCATTACTACTCTCTTGGGTCTCTGAGTTGAAATTCTTACTCTTGCTTGTATCTAATGGCACTTCATATAGACCTTTGCTGTTTGTCTGGTCTGGTGCAGCTCCTTCCATGGACCCCATGGCATCATACATGGGGTTGCTAAAGTTGTGGTTCCTATTCTCCATTTCACCGAGATTTACATCTCCTTCTATTGGTACCTGTTGAAGCAAAAAGTTTTATTCAGTCAAATGTGCAGAACATCCCCTTTCTAAGCCCTAAATCCTGATTGAATCTTACCTCATCCTTGCAGTTCAAAACTGACCCATTATATTTATATTTACCCAATTTGATTTTTCCCTATTCTATACATGATATTGTTAACGACATAACTCCGGCACCAACTAACATAAAACTGCATACTTTGCATGATCATAATAAATGCAGGGCAAACACTAAGTTCATTCCTGGTGGCCAGTTAATGTTTGAAGCATCGTGCTCCCAATTATTTCTCCCTCTCTCACACACACACACACTGGTTACAGTACAATAAGTTTATTGTCTAGCTAACTTCAATAAGTAATATTTTTGTATGTGCGAGAGACTGGTGAGTGACTGATTTGTAAACATACTGTGGATGGACTATATATATAGATAGATAGAGATAGATATATATATAACTAACCAATTGGCGGGTTAGGGGGTGACGTTATATCAGAGGGATCCGAACTTTTCACATATAGCAAACTTTGTTCGTTATTAGAGGTGAAAGTTCGCTATTTCCGACAATTTCCGTATATTATGAACTTTGTTATATTAGATGAAAGTTCTTAGACTTACGTACATGCAGTCATTACAAATACTACACACATACAGGGAAATAAAAACAATACGTGGTGAGGCACGGGAGGCAGGCAACGTGTGAGGCACAGGAGGACGTAAGAGGAGGTGTTTACAATCGGGCGGACAAAGCTAGATCGTCTGCACGCCCTCCTGTGCCTCGCCATGTATTGTTTTAATTTCCCTCTATGCGTGTAGTATTTGTGATGGCTGCATGTATGTAAGTATTTGAAATTTCATCTGATGTAACAAACAAAGTTCATTATACACGGAAATGGTCGGAAAAAGCGAACTTTCACCTCATAAAACAAAGTTTGATATATGTGAAAAGATTGGATCCCTCGAATCTTACCGAACTTTCGGATATAACGTCACCCCCTTCACCCCAATTGGTTCTTTATAGTGAGGGATTACTGCATATTCACAGTGTCCATCCACAATATGTTTACAAATCAGTCACTCGCCAGTCTCTCACACTTACAAAAATATTACTTATTGAAGTTAGCCATCAAAGACTGTCTGCTACTTCAATAAGTTCATTCATGATATATATCCAGCCAATGACAGGTGCTTTTCTTTCAGGTAGTGGTGCCAGTTGGCATTCATGTCTCCCCCTGAGGCAATGGTCTGCCTCCTTGGACTTCCTGACTGAGCACCTGGACGGCCTGCTGACATGACATGACATGGCTGCAGGCACAGACTGATCATGAGCGACCTAAATCACCACCTGCAGGGAGACCTCTACAAGAATCTGCTGGATCCCGTGGTCACCAACCTTGAGGACAATCACATGTCATCAGCTTGGTCTGATGGACTTGCTGGTTCCGGTACCAGGAACATTAACAGTTCTCTCCTGAATTTTGCGCGGTCCAGAAGGTTAACAGCAGGTTCGCGCAGGTTCTTGATATCAGAGACCAGAACTGCACCGCTGGACATGGTATTACTATACCTATTACTATGCCTGAGGCGTAGCTAAGGAGATCGACCACATCCTCGTGGAGGATGTATTACCTCCATACTTGTTGGAGGATTCTCCAGAACTGCAGGGTTTACCGGGGTGCTGAGTTCTTTGCAACTGATCACAGACTTCTTGTTACTTAACACTTAAGCTTCATGTCAAGTTCAGAAGAATCTCAAGAGGTAACCATACTGTGTTACATCTTGAGAAGCTAAAGGACTTGACATGTGCCCATGAGTATACAGTGGCAGTTTCAAATCGGTATAATGTACTCGGTGCCCTCGGGTACCCTGTAGAACTGTGGGGTGGATACCTTCAAACGTGATACTTTCCAGGCTGCCAAGGAGTGTATTGGGGAGCGCTCAATGGTCAAGGCGTGGTTTTGTCTCAACCTTGACGTTGGAGAGTATCGCCCTGCCAGGCATGCTGGGAACCAGGACCAGTACAGGGTTTTATTATGCAGGAATAATTTGGTAGAGACAATGAGAGGTATATCAGGAGTCTTGCTGCGGATGTTGAGGGTCATTTGAACGCTAATGACCTCCAACCCGCCTACCGAGCCCTGAAGGTGGGCAGATGGCTCGTTGGGCTGGGTACTTTGGGCAGTTGTTCACGGTGGACCCTCCAATTGGGCAGCTTCACACCACTGGATGCCGATCCTCCCATTGACGAAACCACACCCTCTTTCGACGAAGTCAGAGAGGCTGTAGCAAAGTTGAGGGGTGGAAAGGCAGCTGGTGTTTATAATATCTGTGCGGAGCTCCTCAAGGCTGGAGGTGAGGCCATGATCCGCGGGTTGCATGCTATCCTGACTGCCGTGTGGCACAAATACTATTCCTTCGACTGGAAAAGGGGGCTGGTCGTCCCTATCTGGAACGACGTGACCCCCCAGCCCCCGATGATTGATTGATTGAGTGAGGTGAGGTGATTGAGTATGTGCCTTGCCACCTTTTGTCTTACACCTGGCAAGGCTAAGGCTCCCCCCACATGATGCTGTGAGAAGTACCAGAACAGTGCTCTCTAGTGATGAACAAGACTTAGTCGCTTAGTCGGAGTGCTGATGCTTCTTTCAAAAGACTCCTGATTGAAGAACAGGTTCAGTGGATGTGCCTTCAGTGCGGGAGATATCCACGCGGCAAGTGAAAGCGGCCTCTCATAAGAAGCGAGGAATGTTTACCCCAGCAGATTCTTATAAAATCATAGGAATTGAACATTATTGACTTCAGTAATTTGTTAATTCAATAAAAAATTTGAAATAGGGACATGATTATTCTACAAACTACCTAATGTATGGTGCCTGGGATGTATTATATGCACTTCATATCTATGTATATTGTGTTATCAATAGAAATGTTTCATTAAAAAAGACAGAGGGGAGGAATTTAGAGGGAGGGGGGAGACAAAAGAAAAGGGGAGAGAGACAGAGAAAAAGTGGGGGAAATATCTCTCTTCTGGTTAATAATTCTAATATGTGCAAAAGTTAAGGAGTGTTGAGCAGGAGCAAATGAAGACTCCCCCTTCAGGAAGTTCGAAGAAATGAACATCAGAGTAAATAGCATTAGATCATTACAATCTTTGACAAGAAATAATTACCCCATTAGATCCCTCCGCGGGTGCCATAAAGGAAGGTGGTCCAATTTCAACATTAGTTCCTTGTCTAAACACCACGCTGGAACCAGGCAGGCCTCGACCCTTCAACGTTCTGTAATGTCAAAAAAAAGTAATAAGGATGGATCTGTTTAAATGAGGAAACATTTTCATTCCTTATACATACAATAAGGTGTGAATCAATTTCAGTTCACAGTGTTAGCTAAGGGCCTAGGTTATGTGGTGATTTCATGGAGGAAATTATTCCTTTTAATAACTAATCACGTTACTCCTTATATAATAAAATGCTGGGGAAGCGACATATTATTTGGAGGAAAAGATCAGTCACTAAATCATTATCCCCAAAAGAAACCAATACAGTATTTCGCCCATGGATGTAGAATTAATTCAGTGACTTTTTTTTCAATACTTTACAGTTCAGTTCATGATGACAGTAAATTAATATCTTACATATGTCTACGGTTGAAGAAGACGTAGAGGGCAGCTAATACTGCCAACACAAGCACTATCAGGATGATGGGCACGACCACAGTTGCTGCCGACCAGGACTCTTGACGAATATAACTTCTTGCCACATAGTTTTCACAAAGTTCTCCAGAGTAACCCTCTTGACATTCACACTGGAGAGTACTGGAATTGTCCAGGACGCAGATGCCACCATGTAAGCACCCACATCCCATTGGCTTCGACTTTATTGCCTCGTGAGCTGAAAAAGAAATGTGGGTTGAATTTTACAGAAAAATAGATCAAAGTTTTTTTCTATTCAATTTGCCCTCTCCCAAACAAGTGAGATAGTGTGCGTATATGTGCATTACAGTGTTAACTTCCTGATTAGAAACAACAACAATAATACTTACGAGCATCACAGTTAGGGTATGTGTTCTTTGCACCCTTGTTGTCTGGGCAGGCACACTTGTAACCACCAGGTACAATGAGACACAGATGACTGCATGGTGTATCTCTCTGACATATGCTCATTGTACTGGTGTTGTATCTCTTCTCAGCAAAAACTGCAAAAAGATTTCATACAGTTATCCAGAGTACTAAACCATTGGGGATCGTATGGAAGGCAGACATCCCATACCTCAATTGCTTAGGTATTTATTTCAGACAGCATGATTTTCTTATGTATTTCTTTTAAACAAAAGTTTCTCACCTTTGATACTTGATGGATTTGCAAATTCTCCAGGCAACTTAACTGGAACTCCTCTTCCAAACTTGTCCAGGCTATATATTTCTCCTGAGTCACGAGTAACCCAATATATACTTGCTTCAAACACATCTAGTGCAAGAGGGTGTTTTAGGTAGTTTCCAGAAGCTACATGTGTCCTTCTAGTCCCATCTTCACGCATCATTTCAATCTTGTTTAGTTTTGCATCTACCCAGTATATTGTATGATCCATTGCAAAGTCGATTGAAAGACCTGTGGGTTGGCTGATTGCGTCTGACACAAGAATACGCCTTTTGCTGCCATCCATCCATGAGGTTTCAATTTTGGGAATTGAACCAATATCCGTCCAGAACATGTAGCCGTGCTCTGGGTCAACAACAACAGACGTGGGAACCTCTAGACCAGTGGCAATGACTGAGTGGCGGTAGCGTCCGTCAAGTGTGGCAACCAGCACAGATCCTCTAGGTTTATTTCCAGTACGGTCTGTTTCACTCCAATAAAGGTTCATACCTGCCCAGTCAACTGCTAGACCGGTCGGTTTAGCTCTGCTTTTTATTTCCAAGTCTTGGGCATAACCCACGGTGACATTTGCTCTTTCAGAGGAGCCTGGGAGGTATGACCTTTTGACAGTCTTCCCATAGGAATCTGTCCAGTACACAATACCAGACTTTGGTTCATAATCTACAGATTCAATACTGTCACCTTTAATGACATAACTTGCTCTGTCTGATGTTACATTGTAGGTTCGGATTTCTGGGCCATCAGAGTATATCAGGGTGACAGAACCCTCCTTTAATCTGCAAATCCCATTAATCTTTGCTTCAAAACCTTCACGGCAAGAACAAGCATGAGTTCCATTGAGATTTGTGCAGAGCTGAGAACAATTATGTGTAAACTCTGCACATTCATCAATATCATCACAGGTCTTTGGATTGTTTGGAGATATTCGGAATCCTCGCAGGCAGTGACAAACATAGCCGTCTTCCTCCAGTGCAGAACACTTCTGTTCACAACCTCCTACAGTGCAGTTTGATGATGAGTCTGTAAAGATTCAATATCATGATTCTTATGAGTTCAAAGTATAATTCTACATGAACCTGAATTTACTGTATGAAGTGAAAATTCTCCAAAATAAGAACGGTTGCATAAGTTGTCTTTGCAAAAATAATAACATTTCTGCTATCCTAATTCTCTATTGAAAATAGATATTTAGGCGTTCTATGTAAGAATGGTGGCATTTGTGCACCACTCACTATCAATGTCATATATTTAGTTACTGTATACCAATCACCCCCAATAGTGTGGCAAATTTTATTACAATGTTTCTTCCATAGTAATTAAATAACATTGCAGTGACATCTTCCTTAACTAGATTAATAAATAAAGATTCACTTACGACAGCCAAGTTCATCGGAAGAGTCTCCACAGTCATCTGCGTGGTCACAAATTTTCTTTTTGTCAATGCATTTTTCATTGGCACATCTGAATTCATTGTATATGCACGTAGGTCGTCGTTGGGAGCATATAGTCATGTTGTTTTCATCTGAACCATCACCACAGTTGTCAATTCCATCACATTTTTGATACAAGGGGATGCATTTGTGATTATTGCACTGGAATCGTCGTAGAGTATTGCACGTGTAGTTACCTGGCAAAGTTGAAAATATTAAGCATTTTAATTTTCTTGAAGATCCTGTTAATCATTACTGCACAGTGAGGAAAAACATGTCTTCTGTCTTCCATGTTTCCATGGTAATCTTCCTAAATTACAGGAATCATGAGCTGATCTGAACAGATTTATGTAAAGTGACTGCATATCTATATTTGCAAAGCATTCAACATTTAGGTGATGCAAGGGTCACTAAGGCCTGAATGATGTCAGGTTGGCTACACTACCAGTTTAAATGACCTTTTTATCCCATTTCATTAAAGTTTAGATTTTCTCATATCAACACGTTTGTTTTCTACTTCTTTCAAACCTTATAGTAGTTATCAAAATCAATTTATATATTTCATTACACAGCAAGGAGTCTGCACAATAAATCTATTTTGATACTTACTACATAAGCTTTCACGTTCATCAGAATTGTCATAGCAGTCGTTACTTCCATCACACAGGTCACGATGCTCCACACAAAGATGATTATCACACTGGAATTTCTCTGATGGGCAGTAGCGCTGGCCTGGATAGCGAGGAGGACAGTCCAGCTCATCACTCAAGTCGTGACAGTTGCGCTCACCATCACAACGGAAGTGACTCTGAATGCAGTGGCCCGAAGAGCATTGGTACTGACCGTCCTGAAAAATTTAATCTATAAATATTCAACTAAGTCATGCTACGTGAAGAACATATCTCGCACTATGATTGATATACAGTATATTAAACTTTTGATTTAATAGATGCAAATAAATAGCTGTTCTTACCCGGCATTTATGTTCCCCACAGTTTTCTTCATCAGATTTATCCCCGCAGTCATTGTCATGATCACAGCGCCATCGACTGGGGATGCACTTGTTATTGTTGCACCTAAACTCACTCTCGGAACATTCGCGATATCGAGAACGGCACATTTCTTCATCTTCGTCAGAGTTGTCGCCACAGTCATTTTCGAAGTCACACAGCCAGCGCCTATTAAGAAGGAAAAGAGGAAAAAAAGTTATCTTAATTAATACCAAGTAAACCAAAATATATGTTTTGGAATATGATATAATTATAATATGAAATCTTTCCAAGATTGCTCATTGCTGAACTATTCGATACAGTCCAACCATTAGCATTACATCTACAGTAGTTGTATCTTGTGACTTCTATTGTAAATAACACAATGCATGGCAGTTGTGGTGTGAGGTGTTTAAGTGATGTTGGACTGTGGCCATGTGGTTGGGCTACTTAGTGGTGTGATATTACAGAAGGCCTCAAGGATGGATACCATGGCTGGGCTTGAGGTGGTGTGATGGAGGTAGGCAGGGTCCACATGGCATAAGATTGTATTACTGTGTTAGTGATGGAAAAGGTTGAAAGAATTGTTCCTTGACAGGTAGTCTAGATTACAGGCTTTTCCAATATTAAAGCTGCTTCTGTTGTGTTATGAGCTTATTAAATCACATGAACATTTGAAAATTGAATGGAAAATTACTTAATAGTCAACTGCATAAAAATACATACTTGGGAATGCAACGCTTGTTCTTGCATTGAAAATCTCCATTTTCATGACATTTAGGGCAGTACTCCGCCCGTTCATCAGTGCCGTCCCGACAGTCATCCTTGCCATCACAAAACAGCCACTCAGGTATGCACCGATAATTTGTGCGGCCTGGGCACCTGCAAGAATGGTTATCACTTAGTACATGCACAATTTTGCCTGGACTACAGCTTATATTAGGAAAAATATCTATTCAACCTGACGCTTTTCAAGTTAGGAGAATGGAGAATAAAATTATTGTCTGACCAACATATTCACTTTACAGATTGCTAGAATCCAACCGAACAGGACAATTGGGTTCCTGAAGCCGTCCTGCACAACAAATGTCATGCTTCACACAGTCTTATTTGAATGGGAAAAAGGGGTTAGGCTCCCAAATTTCCCTGACCCTTGTATATGTCTTATATGCCTACCATAGAAGGCTCAAAACAAGAAAAACCTAACATAAAAGGCCTAAAAACTGCAATCTTTGATGATAAGAAAACTTGTGCTGTGTACACACGAGCCTCATGCAGCCCAAACTTCCTCCCTGCCCCTGTCTGACTAACTCTGCTCTTCAAGACACAATAACTTCTAGTTTCTTAGTTAGAGTTGGCACATTTCTCTTCTTGCTAGAGACTTGAAGAAACTTATGGCAGCACATTTTCCACAGTTCACCAATGAATTGGTGAAAAGTGAAGGAAGGAGTGAAGGCACTGGTTAAGTTATGCATTTATAAGAAAGAATATGGGCTTAAGGAAGGATGGGGGGAGAGAAGAGTTAGTGGGTGCGGAGGTGCAACACAGAGGCTGTGCCACTTACCTTCGCCATCCATCTGTGCAGTTCACCTGGCGGCAAAGGAATGCCGGTTCATCTGAGTGATCGCCACAATCATTGTCCAAATCACAGTACCATTGCTTGGAGATGCACTTCCCGTTATCACAACTGAATTCTCTATCATCCTCGCATCGCCGATTATCTGTTTTGAAGAAGCAGGTTGCATCAATATGTTAGCATTAAGATGGGAATGATTTGGAAATTCAGGTCTGATGTTTGTTCCTATGACTGGTAATACTTATCTATGGTACATGTGACAAAAAACATAATCATGAACAAAAGCAAACTACTTACCACAATCGTCTTCATCTGATCCATCCCGGCAGTCTTTGTCACCATCACATTTCCAGGCTATGTTGACACACTTGCCAGTTGTCTTGCATTTGTACTCCAGCTCAGTACATTCTATCTGACAATTGCTTTCATCGGATCTGTAAAGTCATATATACTAATACATACTCTGTAAGAAGTGGATGAGTGTACTTTACCAAAATTACTTCAAGTCAAGGACGCAGAAAGTTCCTCCCATACAATAACACGCATTCAATCCATTATGGTTACAGTTGCTTATCTTTCTCTGAGATTCTGAATGAGCAAATTAAGTTTAAACTACAGTAAAGGATGTCCAATGCCTGATTTCCATTATTACAAAAATACAGTTCCAACACAGCCAAGAAGTAAAACAAAACAATATATGAGGGAGGGAGATAAATAGCCAGAATGTAAGGATACACTATATAGACAAGGAGAATAAGGGAACACTGCTGTTGTCCCCCAGAAGAAGTTACAGTGTCTAGATAACAAAATAGGTAGGTAGGAAGGAAGATACATAAAACATTAGGATAAGACAGGATGGCTATATACAATGCACATGCTTGACTCACCCGTCACTGCAATCATTCTGTCCATCACACAGCTGCGTAGCGACAACGCAGCCTTGGCTATCCTCACACTGAAACTGTCCCGGGCGACACTTACGCTCAGGACAGATGTCACCAGCAGGCTCATCACTTCCATCGTTGCAGTCCTTTCCACCATCACACCTAGGACATCACCATAAGCAATTAATTATTTCATTATCAATAAATTCAGGTGCACAGGTTTCATTGGAAATAATAATTCTTGTACAGTATTTACACATCTACAGGAAAGGTACCACTAATTCATGCTAAGTAATTTCTCACTTTACTTAATATAACAAAATGTATATCAGACAAAACTTATTTGTTGAATCAAGTTAAGTATATCACTCACTTCCAATACTTGGGAATGCACTTGTCATCATTTCCTGAGCAACGGAACTGTCCTTTTGTGCAATTGGCGATGCATGATTTATTGTCAAGGGCGAGGTAGAACTGGTCAGGACAATGGCAGGTATATGTTACTTTTCCATTATTAGGCGACAGCAAACACAAGTGTGAACAGCCACCATTATTATCTCCGCAAGGGTTATGGTACGGGACTTGCCGCAGAGGATGGTAGATGTGGATATCATACGGACGATGAGTTGTGTTGCGGAGGAACTGGAAATCTTCGCCAGTAAATTTATTGGCTCTAAGTATAGCCTTCAGATTCCAATCCGTCCAGTACATCCAATCATCAAACACAGAGATGGCAAACACGTGTGGTACCTTGGAGCCCCTTAGTATCTCATGACGGTTGTTACCATCAAGGTCTGCGTATGCGATGTAATCAAGATGAGCATCAGCCCAGTATATTCTGTCAGTGAAGAAGTCAAATGTAAGGGCATTGGGCCAAATTATCTTGTCGTCAAAGTTGAGAATGCGTGAAAAGTTTGATCCGTCCATACCAATGCGGCCAATGTAGGTCTGCAGGTGCCAGTCTGTGAAGTAGACGTAACCAATACCCGGGTGGACGGCTACGGCCCTTGGGTCATTGATTCCGGAGGATTTCAAAGTTTTTCTGTTTGTACCATTCAGTTCTGCCACATCTAAATGCTTGCTATGTCTGTCCAACCAGTATATTTTCCGTCCAATCCAATCAATAGAAATTCCCTCCAAACCATTGGCATCATGTTTGATAATCTCTTCTTTCGTAGTTCCATTTATCTTGGCTCTGTAGACAACCTTCGCAGTTACATCGGAGAAGTATATCATTTCTTCTCTACTATCAAAGTCCATGGCTACAACATTTCTCAGATCCTGATGCATTAAGAGATATTGTGAGCCATCTGTTGTTAGCCTGCGGACATAATACTTGTTGGTGAAGAACACCCACGGCTCAGCAGTGTCGCGTCGCTTGCAGGTGTGGCCGTCAGGTTCCCGGTCATAGAAGGTCTGGTTACATTTGCAGCTGTATGAGCCTGGGGTGTTGAAACATTTCTGGGAGCAAACTCCAGCTACTTGTGTACATTCATTCACATCTTCACATGCCTTGCCATCAGCCATTAACCTGGAATGCATATTCATCATATGTTACTAAAAAAATTATATATGACAACAGAAGCTGTATTACAACATCCATGTGTCAAGTAATATCAACAATTAGTCTCATATAATCAGCCAATACTCACTTGTAGCCAGTGTTGCAAGCACATTCATATCCAATGATGGTGTTGATACACTTGTGTCCACATTGATGCAGCTCTACTTTGGCACACTCGTTGACGTTACAGTGAAGTGGTTCATCAGAATCATCTGAACATTCACTGACTTTATTACAGACAAGCTTCATTTCAATGCATTCTCCATTTTTGCACTGGAACTCTCCTGCTTCACACTTCTTTTTAGGTTCTGAAAGCAAATAAAAATGTACATGAGTAAAAATGTTGGTGAGGAGTAAGGAGGATTTTGAGCTCTGAAAGATTGTGTCGATAAGATCATTATTATGAGAATGATAATCTAGAAAATATATGCTGCATTCATGGATTAAGGAAAGGCATAAGGCAAGAATATAGATTGGGAGGTATTGAAGGTTTATGAAGTACATAAGTAGTTGTTGGATTGAATGAAAGCACTTTACAGTTGCAAATGGAGACTTCTGCCTTGGCCACCTCTTAAAATCTATTCAACATCCATAGTAAAATTTCACTCCGGTCTACAGCAGGTTACCAACAACAACGATCTGGAACACAGTAATTGACACAACAGTTGGTTGTTAGTGACTCACCACATCCAACTTCATCAGAATTGTCACCACAGTCATCTTCTCCATCACAGTGGTAGGTTTTGCGGATACACTTGGCATTGCTGCAGTTGAATTCGTCAGTTGTACACTCGCGGTACTTCTGGTTGCATGATATACCTTCGTCTGAACCATCGCCACAGTCATTGTCAAAGTCACATTCCCAGTCCTAAAAGATTATCAATTGAAGACATTAGGGAATCTACCGAGTGAAGAGTGTGGCCCCATTGTGACACAACTTTTTTCCCCCTTGGTTTAAATAATATAATTTCTATGCATATTTCCAATTATGTTTACATGATGAAAATTATGAAAGATACAGTTTCAATATTGAGTTACAGACCTTACTGATACATCGTCCATTTTTACATTGGAATTCATTTTCGCTGCACTCGTCTAGTGGAGGACAGTAGAGAGCGGTGGAGTTTTCATCGGCGCCGTCCACACAGTCAGGGTCGCCGTCACACACCCACCGCTTCAGAATGCACATGGCGCGGCCCCACTGCTTGTTGGCATGACACGTGAATTCTGTCTCCTCGTCACATTTTCGGTTATCTGCAAATACAAACATGCTGCTTACAAGCTTGACATTGCTTGATAAACTTAAGATTGATGATTGCTGCTCCAAAAAATTTCATTAAGAGATCATTGTTATTACTTCACACAGTTCAAGGACATTATAAAGTCATCAGAATTATGCAAGCATGCTACTTACTGCATTTGTGTCTGTCTCCTTCATCAGAGCCATCCAGACAGTCATTGTCTCCATCACATATGTAGATTTTTGGTACACAGTTCCCGTTATCACATGTAAAGAGGTCACCAAAACAGGTGCGTCCCTCCCGCTCACAGTACTCATCCGGCTCATCGGCACCATCGCCACAATCATCATCACCGTCACAATGCCACGTGCCAGGAATGCACCGGTGGTTGGGACACCTGGTCAGGTCACGAGGAGGACAAATATATAGCTTTTATCATCATCCTTATGTTGCATTCAATCATATTATTATAAATTGTTTCCTCTACTACTAGCAGGTTAGGTGTCATACAAGAATAATTGAGGTAAATATTTTCTATACAATATGAGTTGTTAATTTGTGGGCTATCATTTTATGGAGGAAGAGTCTTCAGTGGATCCTGCATTCATAATCACCTGAAGCTGTTAGCAGGACACGATCGGTCAGAGCAGTGAAGTTCATTTTCATCAGAGTTGTCCCCACAGTCATTATCCCCGTCACACAACCAGTAAGGCTCAACACATATTGTTGTGTTCTCACACTTGAGGTGATTGGGTGGGCATGTGACCTTAGGGCACTTCTCACTGGTCTCATCAGAGGTGTGCTTGTCCTTGCAGTCATTGACACCGTTGCAGACCTGTATAAACATTAGAAGAAACAAGTAATTTTATTATTTACTTATTTATTATAGTTGGAGATACTGTTATGGTCATCCCCTTGGAGGAAATTATGATGGTTATAATACATCAAATACAGGTAAGTAAGCATCATAGACAGACCTGTGACGTTGGGATGCAGCGATGATTGGCACAGGTGAATTCTCCCTCAGCACAGGGAGGATATTCACAACCTTCTTCATCGGATCCATCGCCACAGTCATCCTCGTGGTCACATTTCCACGTTGAGAATATGCAACGGCCATTTTTGCAACGGAACTCACTGGGACTGCATGTATGAAAGGCTGTTTCAAAGATATTAAGAAAAAGACATGTAGAGAAGATATGCATACATCATGACTGAGACAAGAAAATTAGATTATCTCACTACTACTGGAAACTCTTAAGGTATACAAAAATAAAAGTGCTTGTAAATAAAATCCAAAATGTTATTGACCTCTGCCATATGATGTTATCAATACATACACAAATAGTGAGAGTAATACACAAATCTAAATATATGTAAAAGATTGACAGAAATGTTGCATTACACTACAAGAGGCAAGGAATGTTTCACACCACAATGCTGAAGGTGAACAGGTGATGTAGAAAAAAATAAATGAAACCTTGCACGAGTACTTACTGCAGTAGTTCCTGTCCTCGTCAGAGTTGTCGCCGCAGTCGTCTGACCCGTCACAGGCCCACAGGCGGGATATGCATTTTCCATTTGCACAGAAGAAGTTGTTTGCATTGCAGCTATGGTTCAGTGGCACACACATCTTGTTTTCATTGACTAATTTTAGAGTTGCATTGCACTTACACTCAGGCTGGAAGGGAAGCACATGATTATTTGCAAAGAAAAAGATGAAGAGCAGGAAGGCTAGAAAAATTAATTCATAAACAACTAGACTTTTCCCATATACATAGACAAAGAGACATGGAAGCACAACATACACATCAAAATTAAACTTAAGAAGCTTGCATATAGTACTAGTAGATTCTGAGTTTTACCTTATTATCAACACTTGGATGACATGACTGGGCACAACCACCATTGTTGATCGCACACACATTCGTGCTACATTTTTGCCGATCATTCGTGAACACGTGAATATCTCTCGGGGACTCTTCTAGGCGACGAACCATCTCAACCATATTTCCTCCGGTGTACTTTTCTGCACGGAAAACTCCACGAAGCTGAAGGTCGGTCCAGTATATGAAGTTTTTGTAAATTGTTATAGCGAAGGGATAGATGGTGGCAGACAAAAGAACCTGAAAGCAAGGAAGGTAATTAAATATGTGGTTCTTTTAGCCTGACAGGGAATTTGCACTGCTCTCATTTCATTTACTGCTTACAGGAACTACCACGTGTAGGCCTCGCGGCCTCTTGTAGCTTCCTTATTTTCTTATGTTCTTATGTTCTTATGTACTGCTATGTATGAAAGAAGAAATATGTGTGAAGCAATTGTCATATTGTCTTGCATTAAAACACTACCATCACAACATTAACCTAAAGCCAGTATTATAAGAACATAAGAAAATAAGGAAGCTACAAGAGGCCATGAGACCTACACGTGGTAGTTCCTGTTATTTAATACTACCTACATCCACCTTTCATCCCCATCCATGAAATTGTCTAGCCTCCTTTTAAAGCTCCCTATTGACTCCGAACTAACTACCTGACGACCGAGTCCATTCCAATCATTTACCACCCTATTTGTGAACCAATTTTTTCCTGCTTCTTTTTAAAATCTAGGCTTCTCCAGTTTGAATCCGTTACTTCTTGTTCTACCACAGATCCCAACACTGGACAAGGATACAGAGCACATGTCTTCACTATTTTGCTAATATGTAGTGTAAATATTTATATGCTAACAATCCTATTATCTCTCGGTCCAAGCAGCAGCCAACTTCTTTGCATGCTGTAGGTTTATAATGTAAAGATAACACGGACACAGAAAGCAGGCAATATTTATATAACAAGTTTGTGAGACTATGTATATGTCCTTACTTCTCTCCCAGTCCCATTCAAAAAGGACCTTTCAATCTTCTCCTTCACAGTATCAGTCCAATAAAGCATTTGGTCTTCATAGTCAATTGCTAATCCACTTGGCTGGGAAAGGTCACTAATTATTTCTTCTCTGTAGGATCCAGCCATTGTTGCTCGATAAATCTTGCCAGCAGTTCCAAATCTTCCCCAATCAGTGTAATACATATGCCTGCAATAATAAATAATAGTAAGCTTTAACATTCTGCATGAATAAATTTCTTTTGTGCTGTAAACAAGTGATGGTGAAAAGAACCTGACAAGAAGGCGAGAGGGACACCTACCCTTGGCACGGATCCAGGACAATGGCACGCGGCCGCTTCACCTGGATGATCATCACCACGTGAGTGCCGTCCACATTCATGGAATAGATGCTGTTGTTGGCAGAGTCAGTCCAGTATATCTTCTTTGATGTCCAGTCATATGCTATGCCTTCTGGATTAATCCGTTCACTCATGATAGTTTCAGTTTTGCTTGGTGATATACTTGAAAATTTGGCAATTTTGGTGTCAGGTCTTATTTGTGTGAAGAACATTTCCTTTGTATCATAGTCAAAGTCAATTCCCACAACATTAGTCAAACCCTCATCAATTGTGTTAAATGGCACAATGTTACTATCAGGGTTAAGAGAGAGACTGCGAATTTCTGTTCTGGTTGTGAAAACAAGGTACTCCTTAGAGTCTTCACAGCTTCGTTTATCAGCAGCCAAGACCCCCGAGGCACAGGCACACTTCATGCCCTCAGACTGTGTGGCCTCAGCAGGGAACGAGAAGCACAACTGAGCACATCCTCCGTTGCCCCGGGTCGTGCACGGAGTGTCAGCCTGTAAAGACCAGGTGCATGCTATTAATTGCAGGTAAGAAATCAAAGCTAATCTGCATCTTGCTTGCACGTCATTAGCAATCGAGTCACCATGGTCAAAAGGATACTATACATACTTAAGTGTTCAGGAATATGTGAATTTCTTTATTGTGTATTTATCTACCTTAGTTGGTTGGTTGCTGCTATCATAGATTGCAATGTCCCTCAGACTGCCCAGATTGGTCTTAAAGCGCTCAGGCCGGGTTGTGTTGCCCGGGTGTTTTGAGGCTCGGAAGATTGTTTGAAGGTTGCGGTCAATCCAGTAAACGTAGTCTTGGTAGAGTGCAAGGCCCATCGGATTGGGCAATTTTTGACGAATGTACTGCCTACTTGCACCATTGAAGCTGACCTGTAAATTAATTGCAGTGATAGTGAAACCTGGAGCAAAGATGATCATCATAATATATATAATTTTTGTATATCATATTTCTAGGATACTTGACATTTTGTTTGTAGCTGAAGCAAGAATGACTGAAAACATGTGACAGTAAACCCTCCAAACCTTGTTAATACCATCCAGACTTGAGTCCACCCAGTAGACATCATTGCTAAACATGTCAATGGTCAGGTCACGGGGATTCTTGATCGCCGACGTGACCAGTGGCTTCCAGTCGGTGCCGTCCAAGTAAGATCTTCCAATCATTGGAAACTGTCCATAATCAAGCCAGTACAGATATCTGTATGAAAGATATGACAAAGAACCATCATTAACATATAATAATTTCTGAGCCATGTTTATGTCATAAGTGAATGAATGATTGAATCATATTAGCTGGAGCATATTTGAATATATCTAATGAAGCTCCACCCCTTAGCAAAGTTTTGAGGATCACATATTAAAGAAAGAGGATAAGTTTATCTTCAATACTCACTTTCATATATCAAGTTTAAATGGATTCCACGAATGGTGGCAAATTACATAATTTCACTCGTTCTTACCTCTTCACTGGATTCACTGCAATTTCTCTCGGAGAATCCTTAGTCAAACTCTTCAGAACCATTCTGTTGGTTCCGTCAAGCCAGGAAACCTCAACAAATGTCTCATGAGGAAACACATTGGTGAAGTACATGTTGTTTGCAATCCAGTCAATTGCAATACCTCGGATTCCATTAGAACCAATGCCATCAACAACAACACCTTCCAAATCTGAGCCATTGGGTCTTGAACGGTAAATACCATTGAAGCCGCCTTGGTTAAATTCAATCCAGTACATAAACTTCTTGGAGTAATGAAAATCAACATGGAGAATATTGTGACCTGAAAAAGTGTAAAACATCAGAATACATGCTGAAATATCATCGCTATTTTGATTATATGTGTACAATAAAAATGATAAACTGACTACTACAGGTCAAACCACACTGCTCTTACCTGTGCCAGCCACGGGGGTCATCGCCTCTCCCGCCCCGTCCAGGCTGTAGCCGCGCATCATCTCTAACTGGGACACAATGGCAAACTTATCATAAGCTTTGCATCCCTTCTCACCATCGGCCTGGTAGCCAATGGTGCACCTGCAAGTTCTCTGCTCATTGCTTGATCCGAAGGGACTGGATGGGATGCAGATGTGTTCACAACCACCATTTCCAACCATGCAAGGATTGCTGGATCGAGCTGAAATTAAAAGGGATTACTAATTAAATCAACATGAAAAATCATAGCAACATATGAAAGTTTAAGCTTGTTATAGGAAAATTAGTACAGTACTGTGCCAGCACAGGGGAAGAGAAAGAGACCTGGAAATGACAATACTTGTAAGGATCGGAAAAACTGTAGATTCTGCTTATTTGTCTATGTTAAGCACCAGTCACACCGGAGCCGGACCACCCAGGACCACCCCGGAGCATCAATTTGGGTGTTCCGGGGTGATCCGGGAGGAAATGGAGTCGACAGTCTCCTCTACCGTCGAAAATTGTGGTCACAACGGACTGACCCGGACGCGCCCGGACACTCCCGGACCGCAGACGGCTTCACTACGGACAGTCATGGTATCAAGCCGGAACCGCTACGGACCCACTACGGATGGCCCCAGACTAAGCCGGACTCACCCCGGACTGACCCGGACTAGCCCGAAAGCAAGACAGACTGGCCCGGAATGACCCGGACTGACCCGGGACGTCCGGCGTTAAAAGTCCGTCAGTCCGTGATAATCCGTACTGGTTCCGGCCCGGTCCGGGGCTATCCGGTGCGGTCCGGGCCACACCGGGACTATCCGGGATGATCTGGGACAAGAAATAGTGCTCCCGGACCACCCCGGATGGTCCCGTTGCCGCCCAGACCGCCACGGATGGCCCCGGAGTCACTACGGTCGCTACACGGACCATCCCGGACCTCCCCGGATTGAGCAATCTTCCCGGATCACCCCGGAAGTTTTAAACATTTAAAAACTTCCGGGCCCGTTACCCGGATGCTCCAGGACAGTCTCGGATGATCATGGACCGTCAAGGACCAACCAGGACCCTCCAGGACCCCACACGGATGCACCCCGGATCGGTCCGGGGTGGTCCGGGGCAGTCCGGGAGCTCGGTGTGACTGGGGTCTTAATAGAAGGAGACAGAATGAGTGGGTGAAAATGTTGCTCCTGTGATAAATAATAAGTGATAAATCAAACATGGTAGGAGATCCTAGGATAGAAATATGACAAACAAATTGCATAAAACCATGCAGTTTGGCAAGCTACTCTTTTAAACTGATCCATGCAACATGGTGCCCACTGCTCAGAATGATGTCAATAAAAACTATGTAAACATAAAAAAAAAAAATATTGTTGATAAGAATATTCAGTTCAAACAGTGTTGCATATAGCGTGCAACACATAATATATTTTTGCATCTTACCTGGCCGTGTTTTGAACACCTTCAGGGACCTGAGATCGGCTGTGTTTTCAAGGAGGATCTCCGGGTTTTTGCCGTCAGGCAAGTTGACACGCTCAACTTTCTCATACAAGGAGTCGAGGTAATACAATTCTGAAAAAAAGTCATACAATATTAGTAGGCTGCTCTCACTTTGAAGAGTTACATGCAAATATATACAATTATTCTAATAACCTTGCAAAATTTCTTGATATTATATATGCTTTAGAGAAATTAATAACAATAAAAATGCCGTGCATGCACAATTTCAAAATAAAAGTTCTGCAGCACATAATAGTTTTAATGTCACGGATTCAAAAAATACAGAATCCTCATAAAAGGTTAAGATCCACTCACTACTGTCATGAACAGCAATTGCTTTAGGCCGTGCAATGTTATCATCTTCACTCAGGATGGTTTTGATATTCCTTCCATACAGGTCACTTGACATGATCTGTAAAGATTGCATGATTGTTACTCATCTCAGAATGTCACAAACTGTTGATCTCTCTTAATTTTTTTTTTTATATACACAAGGCCTTCTCCCAAACGTGTGGGATGGCCCAACACCAAAAGAAGTTTGTTCACACAAATATTAATACAACTTGCAGTATACACATCCTAAAATAGTGATTTTATGAAATTGATAAATTCTTTACAAGTTGTAAATTCTACTAAGAATTCATTTACCATTTCTTTATATTATTCATATATGCATATATACACAAAACTTACAAAAGGCTATACAGTGTACCTGCGCTTTGATATTCTCATCTCCAAGATGCTTGTAAATAAAAAAAAAATTCATAAACAAACAACAAATTAATTAATTAAGGAAACATTTACAAGACCAGTAAATCATGGCAACATTTTTGAGAGACAATTTTTTTGGGCATGTGTTAAATTTCTCTTTCTTGAAAGAACAAGTTAGTTGATGATGATGAGCACAAGTGAAACTATTTACCTTAGCTCTATTGCTGGTGGACCAATACAGTCTGCTGGCCTCTATATCAACGGTAATGAATTCAGGCTTTGTGTTTGAAAAAAAGCGATACAACACAGTGGGGTTGCTGCCGTCCATCCCGACCTTCCCGACCTTCACAGGCACAAAGGAACCACCGTCGTCCAGCCAAAATAGGAACCTGTATTCATAAACGTCAATTGTATGCTTTATACTTATCAGAAAACACGCTTGATCAGTATCTTACACTAGCATGTACTGTAATGTCTATGAATACATAGGAAGCTGTACTGGCTAATAAATGCAGTAATAAAAGGCATTCATATCAATTTTCATCAGAACAAATGTAATGCTGTTATCAATATCTAATGAAATCAAATATCTGTCACATAACAGACTACAAACTTTAGGGTTATGTGGTTATGTTTAGAATACTTTAGATGTGAATGACTCAGTGGGTAAAATAAAACCTTGACTGAGTTAATTTACAACACTAAAATATCAACGGATCACTATAGTCTATTATTTTCAGCGAGGCAAAAATTCCATTCCATCTTAAGGTCTCATGCTTGATGATCATGCCTTGAAAATTATGCCTATGTTTATGTGATAATATGGTTAACTATGATGAAATACAGCTGAAATTTAGAAGAAGCGTAGTATTCCCTTCTCCAGACATAAAATATCAGTCAGCAAGCAGCGAGGGGTCAGGATTTTTTACCTCGTTAAAAAAAACTGAGTATAGGAGAACAGCGCGAACTCATGACTTGAATATCTTCCTGCCACAAAGCAATTCAACATGAGACTAGCTGGTAAATCTCTACATATCTAATACTAATACTAACACATTATGAAATTCAAATATTATATAGAAAATATGATGAATTGAAACTACAATTTATCACCATCAAAATCTGGTGCAGAAAAATACATACCCCTTTGATGGATCAAGACACATGGATTTGGGTCGAGCAACGCCGGACTCGGTGCCGTTGTTGTCCAGGATCACACTCTGGTATTTGGTCTTGCCGTCATACTTCAGAACTTCTATGTTGTTGGCTACACGATTTCCAATATACATATTCTGGCCGACCCAGTCCCAGGCCATGGTGTACGGAGATCCATATATTCCCAAGTCCATGAAGGTTGAGCGGTTCCCACCTCCAATGCTCATTGTATAGATTGTACCCTGTTGAAATGAGCATTGTGATGACAATAATCTGAAATACATCCCTGCTTTTAAATAGAATATACAATGAACAGCTACGGAAAGATGATACTGAGCCTCACTTTGGAAAGAGCAGCCTACCTGCTCTTGCAACTGTATCAAGCAACATCAATCAAAAGTTACCTGAAACCAAATGATGATGATGACTTACATTTTCGCTATCTTTTGATATGCCCTCAATCCAGAAGATACGTTCGTTCTTGCGGTCATAGTCTACCTCAAGGCCGTTTTCTAATCCCACGATGGGAGTCAGAAATCCTGCAGTTCCCTTGTCATCAGGCTTGCTAATTGAAATATCTACAATCTGGCTTCCCTTCATCACCATCAGGTATGGGAGATCCACTGGAAACATGAGAAACAATTATTAGTCATGCAATCTTGCCACAGCACAACTCCTGCCATTTCCATTCCTATACAAGCCTTAGCGTGCATTTTCTGAAAAACGGTATGCTAACGGTTACAAAACTGGAGGAGACAGTACATCATGCAATAGGCCTGGAGTGGCATCTAAGGTATACTGTCTTCCTAGGCATCTCACTTTCTGCCATCCTTTCTATATGACCAAACCACCTCCTACATAGTGATGCGCTTTACCCCTCAATCACGCCACATTTCCTCCCCTCACCTTTACCCGACATACCCTTTAGAGAACAAGCTCTATTTAAATACGAAATAGTCATGCAATGTTTTTAGATACAATAATGCCCTTATCAAGGATCCAAAATATGCCTAAGTGACAGTGTTCAACATATTATTCCAACACTGTTTGTGAAGCATGCATAAGCTCCCTAACAGGCATGACGTAACAGGCGGCCGCAATGCTTACCGGGATTACAGCTTCCTCCTAGAGCCCGGAATCCAGGGCGACACAAGCAGGTATATCCAGACGGGTGTTTCAAGAGGCAAAGGTGAGCACAGGGGTTAGAGGCACATGGATTCTCCTCACGGGGCTGTTAGAAAAATATATCCTTATATCGCTGCATTCTATCATAGTATCTGGTACGCTGTCATCTCTACACTGTTAGCCATGAACTAAACTATACAAGCAGCAGCAAACTTGGCTACAATGGTTAACATCATCCTTGTATGACTTAATTTCCAGAAACACAAAAGGATAATCCCCACCAAATCTACTTTATTTCCGACCATAAGAAAGGGAGTGAATGTTTACTCATGAATAAAAAAACCAGTGGAGGGACAAAAATATCCAACCACAAAACAGGACACATCATGAAATAGATATTACATAACCCTTGTACTATTAGCTCTTTTAAGGGGATCTGTTACAGTACCTCTTCCTTAAGAATATATATTTATTTTGTACCCATTTTGTTTTCATGGCTATTTTGCTAGATATGAGCACGTGTCAAAGATTCCCTAAATTTGACATAATATGTATGAATATATAATTTATCAGCAAAATTAACAACAAACAAGAAAGGTCATCACTACGGCTAACTCAATTTTTTTTATCTATGCTGAACTGAGAATATATCAATCAAACACGATGAAAATGATGTCAAGTCAGCGACATGGCCCATCAGGCATGTTAGATACTGACAGCACCCTCGCTCACCTGCAGCACCGGATGATGCACATGTATACTGAGAGGCTGTGACACCATGTGGGACACAACCGTTTCATTGTCACCGCGGAATTTGTGAGCCGAGAGAACTCTATTAAGCTGCCGGTCTGTCCAGTACACGTTGTCCTCAAAGATTGACAGGGAATGCGGATGCAGTAAATAATGACTCTGTGTCAACACCTGAAACAGAAGAAATATATTTGTTTAAAGATAAAATCTACCAAAATCTAGGTTTCAATCAAATTTCTATTCAAAAGGATAATTTTGTTTTGATTAAGAATTATTTACCTGCTGTCTTCCAGTTCCGTCATAATTGCAAAAATCAATGTAGTCAAGCTTTGAATCAGCAAAATATATCCTTCTATTGGGAATGTCCACAGCAAGACCATTGGGCCAGAAGATCTTTGTGTTGATGATGACGGATCGGTTTTGCCCGCTGAGGCTGACGCGCTCAATGCGAGGATTGTTGCCCCAGTCTGTCCAAAACATCCAGCGAGCACTGAAATAAAAGAACACAAATATGTTAATGAACTCTTATACAAAATGATAAGCCAAAAGAAAAATCAATGAGTTCATCAAAAGTTGACATTAAAATTATAATGATAGGTATATTAATGAATAACCAAACACCTGTAACTAACTCCTACACTCCATTGACTTAGCTCTTAAAAAATTGCTAATCAAAAGATATAATTCAGGATAACTGTGCCTAATGACAAAGTAAATAAGTAAAGAATCATGAGAGAAATGCTGTGAAAGCTTCAAGGGAAAAGGAAAAGGTGTATGCATTATTGAGTTTAGAAACTTTGCACAGTAAATATACAATGTATATAATATATAATACACACATATTATATACAAGGTATATAATGAATTAAAGAAGATAAACTGCAAATCATATATCTAACAAAATCTTAGTTTCGTAATACAATCACCTTTCCATTTTTCTAGAGCCTTACATAACTTCATCTACTTCTGGTTTCACCAAACCTACTCAAATTTTCAGTGTTGCATAAGATATATTTCCTAGATCTTATGCTTGCTACTTCTCTAAGGACTCTAAGATCATCATGTAGTGTGTACTAACCCATCCAAAGGATCAAGGCACAAGCCTCTGGGCTGAGAAATGTTTTTGTTGAGTAGGATGATGCGCTGAGAGCCATCACGCCGCGCCACCTCCAAGGCATTCAGGCGGGAATCCACCCAGTACAGATTGCCCGTGATCCAGTCATAGGCCAACCCTTCTACCAGGTCTAGGCCACTTCCAACAAGCTGAAATATGTATTGCAGAATGAATTATTATCATACATTGAATATATACCGATTATTTATGGATTACGGTTAATTAAGACATTCCAAGGGATTACATAATTAAGTTTCTGTTGATTGTGCTTGAACTGATCATGTTTCGCTTCTTATATACACCTGGCCTAGTTTCCCTCATGCAGAACCTCAATACACAGTAATCATGTAGGTTATCTTACCAGCATTCTCAAACTATGCAAGAATTTTCAGTTATAATAAAGTAACTCTATATATGTCTATGTGGTATGACATTTCTCCTTGGTAAAAGTAAAGGTAAAGATGGGTATTTACACTATGCTGCGCGTGGCCTCGGTGCTCATCTCCGTCACATTATTAAAATATTTTTTTTTGCAGAGCTCAAGCTATATCATATTAGTGTGAAAGATTGTTTATATACTTGAAAACTTATGGTAAATGGACAATCATAATGTTTTTATTCATATCACTTACCACTTGAGGCTTATTTGATTTACTTCCCTTATCCAGTTTGACAATCTGTTTGGCTTTCATATCAGACCAAAAGAGTGTTCCATTCTTCATGTCGGAGGCTGTTGCAACAACGTTTTCAACAAGCACTGGCACGGGTTCAAAGCTACGCTGCTGCAGGTCTGCTATCAGCACACTGCGTCTGTTGCTGATGATCAAGAGTGCCTCACTGTGATCTGAAAACACAAAGCAGCCCCAACTCGGTGAAAACATTTATAGGGAAAGGTTGCACAACTATAATCTTTTTCTCTCTTATTAGCAATGCAGTTCTGATCTTGCATGGAAATACATATCAAAAGCAGCAATGTATATGATATAGGTAGGGTGGGTTGGGGATGTACCGTACACTTTTTTTTTTTTAAATCAGGAAAAAAAAAATTGAATGAAATCTGAATTTTTTTATTATGGATTACAAAATATAAGATATGGACTCCATTATGTGTGAGGCACAACTCTGGCAACATCATAAAAGCAACTGAAAAATAGGCCCGAAAAAAAAAAAAAAAACGTACGGACCATCCCTAGGTGAGGACGCTCCAGACAGAGATATTTATCGATAAGTAAAAAAAAAAATTGAAAATAAAAAAATCAAGCACAGTTGAATTAGGGCAACATATTTCATGAAATGGACCCTAGTGATGAAATCAAATCAATTTATATTAGCAATATAATAGTGCAAGCAATTTTAATCAATTAAAAAGTGCAAGTAAAAAAAAGTGAAAATAAATTTTGACTTTGAAGTTCCTGGATTTTTTTTTTTTAATATATATTTGCAATCCTATTAATACTTTCATTACCCTACATAATGTACTTAATCATGGAAGTGCTTCTGTAGCACTTCCAGAAGGGAAACATAAATTAATAATTATTTATAATAAATGCAGATGATTTAATGCAATATTTGGCATATTTTAATTTGATTGAACTTAACACTGCTTGGAATTACCTTTAGAATGTAGATATAGGCCTATAGCCTAGTTTCATTAGGCTACACAATCTTGACAAGCATGGATTAACCTAGTTTAGGTTAGATTATGAACAGATGAATGAAATCACTACTGTGATAGGTGTCACTATCTAATATTATGTTGCTGCATCCTACTTGACATTATTGAAAACACATAACCCATACCAGAATTTTAAATTTGTTGTTTACACTGTGGATGTTACGTACATTTAAAAACCACACTGTACGAAGTGTCCATATGACGCCATTCACATGGAAACAAACATTTGGATCGTTCGTGTGAAATGGAGGCCAAATATTACATGGGACATGCCCAAAACAACAAAACTCACCTCTAAAATTATCCAAGCGCCTACCATCCAAATCTCTCCCGCTCAGCTGATCTAACCCATTTTCTCTTACTACATTTATACGGTAACTATCCTAAACCTATAAATATGGCCAAGGGAGCATCTGTACGTTACATCCATATGTACGGTATCTCCCCAACCCACCCTAATATGTAAAAGAGCATGAAGAAGGCTGGCAATAACAGCCTACTATGTGCATATATTACTCAGAAACAATAATTCACACTGAAATACTGCACTTACTTGTGGCTTTGCAGGTTCTTTTATCAGCGTCCAAGATATATCCCGCAGCACAAGAACATACATAAGATCCCTTTTTGTTGTTACATTTCTGTGAGCAGACGCCTGGAGGCAGACATTCATTGATGTCCGTACAATCTGTAGAACTGCCATTCACTAGCTGCTCGCCTGCGTTACATATGCACTCCCTGCCCTGATAGCAAGTAGATATTTACCAATATCAAAAGATGTTGCATTAATGCATAAAAAGGCACTTGCATTCAAGAAAGTTGTGGTTTACAACAATAAGACTGTCAATTTGTTCAGAGTTTTTTCTGCTAAATTGTATAAGCATCAATACACAGGCAAATATGTATATGGAGTGCAGCAGAAACATAAAGGGTAAAAGGAATGAGGATTATACAAAATAACAAAAAAACACTTACATTTGGTGTTTGCAAACATCTTACAGAGCACTCGAGTGCCTTGTCGCCTGCACAACTGTTCTCATCGCAGCCGGGACCCTCATCAGCCCCATTGGGACAATCCTTCTTGCTATCACAGACTTGACTCACATTGATGCAAGCGTTGGATACTCCTTCACACGTCCACATTCCAGACTCACACCTGTAATATCAGCTAGTGTTTAGTGATGCAAGGGTCAAGAAAAAGGATAGAAGTACTGAAAATGGAATTAGGCCTATGTACTGTATGTTTATATACATATTTTCACATGCAAGAATCTTTTATTAAAAGTCTAAGGAATATTCCATTCACAGGCTCACCTGAAAACTGGCTGTCCACACGCCTCCACATTATCTTCATCAGAGTTGTCACCACAATCATTTTCACCATCACAGAGCCAGGAGTGGAAGATGCACTTAGAATTCTTACACTGGAAATGGGTATTCAGACAAGATACCTGAAAGAAGACAATTAACAAATTTACTCCGTGAGAACCAGGGATTAAACTGCTGCGTTGTATTGATAACAAATTGCTGTTGAGTACAGGAGATATAATGAAACCATCTCAAAATAAGATACGTAAAAAATAGAATATCAATATAATGTAAATATAATGATGACCTGAATGGAGGAGTTAGTTGGCATCACTTATGTGGTGGTTAGTATCTTTAAAGGTGAAGGTGCTGAAGGGACAGCAGTAGTTGGGCAGCTATGCAGTGTATGGGGATTAGGGAAAGGGGAATGTGTGTGGTGGCTAGATAAAATAAAAGAGGCACTGGAAGGGAAAAGGAGACCATATAAGAAAATGTTAAATAAAAAAACATCCAGTGAAAACCCATGTATAAATATAGGCCCCTACCTGTCCACAGGTGTCTGGCTCATCAGATTTGTCTTCACAGTCAGCGTTTCCATCACACTTCCAGCTTTTAGGGATGCAGATACCTGACTTTTTACACCTGAACTGATTTTCTTCAATGCACTCATTAGGACCAACTGTAGGACACCCCAGTTCATCAGAGGCATCATCACAGTCAGGTATTTCATCACATTTATATGATTCATGAATACATTGCTTCTGGTTGTTGCATTTGAACTGAGCTGCTGTACAAGCTATAGGCGGACATCCTTCTTCATCTTTGTTGTCATAGCAGTCATTGTCGCCATCACACACCCAGGCTTGGGGGATACAGGCACCTGTACTGGGACAAGTAAACTGGAAATACGAACATGTCTTGTTGGCACAAAAGTCTCCTTCATCAGAACTGTCACCACAATCATTTTCTGAATCACATTTCCAGTTCAGTGGAATACAGCGACCATTGTCACACTGGAAGTAAGACGCTTCACACGTCACATTGACACAATCAGTTTCGTCAGAGAAATCTCCGCAGTCATTGTCCGAATCGCATCTAAAAGTATTGGTGATACATTTTCGGGAGCCACACTGGAACTCATCCTCTCGACAAGTGACTTCAGTGCAGTTCTGCTCTTCATCAGAGTTATCCAGGCAGTCATCATCTCCATCACACACCCAAGTCTTCTCTATGCATCTACCATTGGCACATGTGAAGTCCCATGTTGCACAGGACACTTCTACTGTTTCAGCATCAGGATCGGCTCCACAAGTCTTATTATCAACATTCAATTTTTCTCCCATGGGGCAATCACACTGGGCTACAAGCTTTCCAGTTTCATTAGAAGGGATTGGGAAGCAGAATTTTTGGCATGTTTCATTGTCCTCACAAGGGTGTTCTGGGACAATCTCTTGAGCTTTGTAACTGTATATACGGATACCATACAGACGATTACTTTCCGCAACCTCTGCGACAACCTTTTCTTGTGTACCGTCTGTTTTGTTCATGCGCAGAATGGCATCTCTGCGCCAGTCAGTCACATACAGCCATTCTGTGGAAAATATAGTGGTACTAATCAGGAGAATGTTGTTTGCAGTCTTGATGGCAATTCCAATGAAAAGAAAATGGACTTCAGATTTGCCCATAGAGATATCTTTACGCATTTAGAAAGATGTTCTTATCATGCATTCAAAAAGAAGAGCACAATACTAACCATTGTATATGACAAGGGAGAAGGGATGTCTAATACTCTGTGAGCTGATAGTCTGCACGTCGGTGCCATCAAGGTTTGCATGCTGCACGTGGTCTAGCAGAGCGTCACACCAATAGATGCGGTCAGTGCCATAATCTATCGACAGTCCATTGGGCCAGCCAAGCAGTACATCACGGAACACCATGACATTAGTTCCGTCAAGAAACGCGCGACTGATATTGGCTGGACGGTCCCACTCAGAATAAAAGACATACCTGCAAAATATTCACATAATGAGAAATAAAAAATACTTAACCAGAGATTTGTGTTTTGTTGTGTGCCAACCCATTTATTTTGAAGATGATGAAAGAAAATAAATGAATAAAATAAGAAATTGTATGTTTAAAAAATAGGGATGGCTAATCTATGTGCTTACTGCTTATGATATTACAAAAAATCAATATCTCCTTTCTCAACTAACAAAGCCATCTTTTGCAAGCTGCATTGATACTCTCTGAAATAAATATCTTGAATGTTTTGCTATAGCTTCAGTACATTAAATTACCATGACACAATCTGAACATAATATCACCACATACTGTCATGCAAAGTACAATGTTTTCTAGTTCAATTGGCATATTTCAATGATGATAATATTTTCATGATGAATACTTAGTTGATACAGTCACTACATAATCAAAGGAGACAAACCCTCTGTTGGGATGAACCACGATGGCCCTGGGACGCCTCAGGCCGGTCAGCAGCACCTTTCTGTAGGCCGGGTTTTCAGTGTAGAGGACGTTGAGGGTTCCCTTGCGGCTGTCTATGTAGTACAGGTTCTTGGACACCCAATCCAGTGCCAAGCCTTCAACACCTTCATTTTGGGAAGCCAACAAGTTTTCACGGCCTGCACGAGGGGAGAAAATACTGATTACCTACAAAATTTCAAATGCTTAACAGTTCATAATAATCATAAAAACAATGTACTAACTTTAAATGTTATTGTTAAGAACACAAGAACATAAGAAAATAAGGAAGCTACAAGAGGCCATGAGACCTGCACGTGGTAGATCCTGTTACTTAACACTACCTACATCCACCTTTCATCCCTATCCATGAAATTGTTTAGCCTCCTTTTAAAACTCCCTATTGACTCCGCACTAACCAGCCACCACAACAGCCAAAACAACCAGCCACCACCACTGCCGTTGCGCCACTGACCAGCGTGACCAGATTGTTGAGAAAAAATAAACAGTGATATGTATATAAAAAGCTTGACATCAATAAGATAAAACATTTCACACTCACCCGTTCCTTTCCTTTTCACTCTGTATATGACATCCAAGGTTACGTCAGAGTAGTAAATAAAGTCATTCCGATAGTCAAAATCAAGCCCCACAAATCTTGCTGCCTTGGATACGACGGGGTTAATTGCATCATTGAAATTCTCAGACACAGGATCCAAAACTTGACCTTTGATGAACTTTTGCTGGGAATACATGAGGAACTCTGTCACCACTGAAATGACAACAGAATACTATTAGTAAAAAGAAAATAATAAATTTCTTCCATGCATTACAAATATCATTACAATGGCACTCGCTCGTAATTCGGTCAAAATATATACAAATGATAACTAACTTGAACACGTCTTCTGATCCTCATTTAGCCTGTAGCCAATGTCACAGGCACATCGGTACCCAAGTTTGCTTGATCCACGAGTCACAATACACATGTGGTCACAGCCTCCGTTAGTCTTTCCACCTCCAGTCGTACAGGGATTGGGGACTGAAAAAGGAATTCATTTTTAATAATTCCATTCAGCAGTAAGAATAACCTGATTATAAATGAAAAATGCAATAGAGGACTAGTATGCCACGAGTGATCTCTCTGGTGAAGAGGAAGGATGACAGCATAGTTTTACCGAAGAGGAAGGATGACAGCATAGTTTTACCGAAGAGGAAGGATGACAGCATAGTTTTACCCCAACTTACTGTTTTCATAATGCTTGCTAGATTATATTCATGGCATATACAGTATGGAAAAAACAGCAAATTCCTGGACTCTGCATTTAACAGACAATGAGTTTCATGGTAGTGATCAGGGCAAGGTTTGTAGGCCAGACTGAACATGTGAGCAACAGTGTTCATGTCTTATAAGAAATAAGATCATGTCGTGTAGCATTGCATTTCCAAAAGGGTAATTTGAACCACTGCTGGTGTTATGGAAGAGTCTGATAGTATAAAAAGGGAATAGTTGTAAAGTATAAAATTAATGAAAGCAGCAATGCAATGGCCATATTTCATACAGTATAACCAGTACATAATGTCAATAATAAAAGTATTAGAAGTCTTTATATACAAAAATGTCAACTTTTCATTATGATAAATAACTTGAATTCTTACTTCTCTTTCCAATTACCATGACCTTATAATTATTGATAAACAAAACAGATGCATCAACTCACAAGCAGGCTGCATGAGTGCATGAACCGCTTTGATTGCTTTGGGGTCTTGCGTCTTTGCAGAATCTCTGTAAACAATATGAATAGTTTTTGGTCCATTAAACTTGTGCACGCGAATGACTCCCTGCCGAGTGCTGTCTGTCCAGTACAAGCTGCTCTCAAACAGTGTGAGACGGTTAGGCGCCGGCACATTGGTGGATCCTGGGGAAAGAATTAAGGAGCTAGATAGAAAAATACTCTTGACTTTGACAGATGTACGACTCCTAAGCACCATCTTATCAAAGCTACTATGAATATAAATGGCAGTGGGTAGCATGCTATTTTTGAGGATCTTAATAAAGCACTGAGACTGAGCAGTTTTAAGCAGAAATATCCTATATATGTTGAAATTACTAACTCATCACTAAGTTGATCTCATTAAATAAAACTAATACTAATAAACTACATATACCACAAACAATTTACCACATAAATATCACAAACTATTTACCTCTCACAATGGCAGTCCTTCCCTTGCCATCATATGTCACCGTTTCAATGTAATCCAAAAGAGAATCACACCAGAAAATTCGCTGGCTAATAATATCGACGGCGATTCCTGAGGCCTTGTAGATGACGTCCTTGATGAGTTCCTGCAGGTTTGTTCCATCCATGTTGGCTCGGATGATGCGGTCTGTGTCAGCTACAAACATGAGGCTAGTGTAAAGAAAAATTATATGTATTATATATACATGTAAACTGTGTGTATTTTTATATTTTTCAAAGCCTATTAGTCTCTCTCTCTCTCTCTCTCTCTCTCTCTCTCTCTCGTCTCTCTCTCTCTCTCTCTCTCTCTCTTCTTCTCTCTCTCTCTCTCTCTCTCTCTCTCTCTCTCTCTCTCTCTCTCTCTCTCTCTCTCTCTCTCTCTCTCTCTCTCTCTCTCTCTCTCTCTCTCTCTCTCTCTCTCTCTCTTCTCTCTCTCTCTCTCTCTCTCTCTCTCTCTCTCTCTCTCTCTCTCTCTCTCTCTCTCTCTCCTCCTCTCTCCTCTCTCTCTCTCTCTCTCTCTCCTCCTCTCTCTCTCCTCTCTCCTCTCTCTCTCTCTCTCTCTCTCTCTCTCTCTCTCTCTCTCTCTCTCTCTCTAAAACTATTGTAATTTTGGAATCAAATTCAACCATTTCTATGAGTACAGAACATCATGGAAACCATAAAGATTCAAATCTATAATGCATCTGACTGACATATGACTTTAGTTGATACAGGGAGCACATATCTTTTGAGTTATAATTTATACTATATATCTGTTAATGCAATATTTGTACATATTATTAGTAAAAAAAAAAAAAGGTATTATTTCATACCCATAAGTTGGATCAAGTCCAATATCTTGAGGTTCAGTGATGTTGTTTGACAGGACGATGGCATGATAGCGGCCAAGAATCTCAAAAACATCAATCTTTTGTCCCAGGATGTCCACCACATAAAGCTTGTCTCCCACCCAGTCGACGGCCACGGCGCCGGGCGTCAGGGAGCCGGGCAGCACCAAGGTGGTCTCTACGGCGTTTCCTGATCCGTGTAGTCTTTGAGAATACACCTGAGAACATCAAACTTCAATGAGCAGAAATAAATAATCTCTACATGCTTGAATTGCTATCATCACTAGTAATGGTAACACATAGAGAGTTAACATTTTGTAACACTACATATTAGCATAACTAAAAAGAAGTTAGTCTTCTCAGTTAACTAAGTTTCTTAATTAATTTTCAGTAAGCACAAATAACAGGAATTAATGATATAAGGAGTTTGCAGTGCTATGTGTAAGGAAAAAGTGAAACCTACAGCAAAGCATATTGGCATTTGGGCTACATGTAAGTCCGTAAGTATAAGTAAGTAGTAAGCAAAGCCTTCACAGACTTACCTTTCTTGTCTCAACATCAGACCAGTACAAGAGATCTTTTTTATAGTGAAAATCCAACCCAGATGCTGATGAGGAATTTGTCACCACTTCGGGTGTACTGGCATAAGAGTCTCCCACCTGGAAAACAATCACCCTTCAATTACACATCAGAGTTGACATGCCTCACTGAATCAAACATCTAAAGAATTTTTGACGTGATATATTTTTGACAGAGCTCTGCGAATAGTCACCGCGATGTGAATACGAGTAGGAAAAAGTACGTAATAATTTCTAGATTTTCTTCATTACTATTTTTGGTTTTATGTATGAGTGGACATAAATCCAATCGCACATGTTGTAGCTCAAACAGTATCTGTATATACGTATATATTCAACAGCCTACATTATAGTGCTGGTTATGAGTATAGGGACTTCCTTCCTATTGAGACTGGAGCCCTCTTTACAGAATAACTAACAACTAAATGTGTGTATGCAATGTAGATATAATACATTGTCATACATGTCATCTTACCTTCAAGACTTTATCGTGGTAAGTAAAGTAAAGCATCATCTTGCGCTTGTCTTTGCCTGTGATGGCGCTGCACTGAGTCTTGCCCTCCAGCATGTACCCCTCCTGGCACATGCAGCTGAAGGAACCATCCGTGTTGAAGCACAGCTGGTCACAGTGGCCCCACTCCTCACACTCATTCTTGTCTGGTGATGAAAAATAGCAAATGTAACTATGTACTGATATTCTAATATTAATAAACAATTCAGATGATAAATGGAAAGACAACCATAGAACTGTGCTCAGAATATGTGCTCAAAATATAGAAGCTATCTCTGCTAAAGGACAAAAAAGTTAAAGTTATAAAAGTTATCTCTGCTACAGGGAGTTGATGGGCAGGAGACAGTAAATTACTAGAAAAAAACAGCATTTGAAATCAGTGGCATGCTACTCATTAGTTTTCACTGTGACACCTAGATAAAAATACATTTCTGCCTTCCCAAGATCCTTTCCCTAATGCTTGAACCTTCCTGGCAACAAACAGTCAGACTCTATGCTTTGCTATTTTTCCTGCCCTACACCAGACCCCGCATGCTGTAGGGGCCTACATGGAAAAGAAATCCAAAGATAGATACTTACCAATGCATGTTCTTGTGTCATTGGAGACTTGTTTGCCCGGAGGACAGTAACACTCCCCTCCTCCCAGGGATGTCCGGCAGGCGTACTCACACCCCTGACTCGGACACAATACTGCAGCTGCAAAGCGATGAATTATGTCAGTAAACCAGAGAGAGAGAGAGCACGAGAGAGAAAGAGAGAGAGAGATAGAGAGAGGAGAGAGAGAGAGAGAGAGAGAGAGAGAGAGAGAGAGAGAGAGAGAGAAGAGAGGAGAGAGGAGAGAGGAGAGAGAGAGAGAGAGAGAGAGAGAGAGAGAGAGAGAGAGAGAGAGAGAGAAGAGAGAGAGAGAGAGAGAGAGAGAGAGAGAGAGGAGAGAGAGAGAGAGAGAGAGAGAGAGAGAGAGAGAGAGAGAGAGAGAGAGAGAGAGAGAGAGAGAGAGAGAGAGAGAGAGAGAGAGTCAAACAGGCTAATAAAGACATATCAATCACAACACCCTTATCAATACTTACAACATGAGGTAGTTTCATCTGAGCCATCGCTGCAGTCTCGGTGGCTATCACACAGCTTGGACTTTGCAATGCACTTGTTTTCTAGAGGACATAAGAATTTTGAGTCCGGACAAGCAATGGCAGTACAATTGAGTTCATCTGAGCCGTCGGGGCAGTCGCTGTGCCCGTCGCAGTGCCAGCGCCGAGGGATGCACAGTGCATTGGCACAGCGGAACTGGTCCTCGTGACATGCCGGGAAATCTGGCGAAATAAAAGATTGCAGATGGGTGATAAGGCTGGCGGTTGATGAGGAGTCATGATGATGATATGCATCTTATGTGAATCTTGGGAGGGCATGCCTCTGATGTGTTTTCTTGATTAACAGAATATCAATTTTTTTTTTTAATTGACAGAAAATCAGAATGATAATGTGCTTTCTTGATAAACAAAACATAGGGATAATAATGTTTTTTTTATTAGCAGAATATATGGGATGGTGTGCTTTCACAATTAAAAGAATGTCAGATTACCAATTGGGTGTTAACATTGTTAAGTTAGATTTACTTGGTTATTAGTATTACTAGGGATACATACCACAGCCTTCTTCATCTGCGTTATCATCACAATCTTTCCTGTGATTACACTTCTGTGATTTTTCTATGCACTTGTTGGTACACCGAAACTTGTCTTTTGTACATGAGGTCATGTTGCAACTGGTCTCATCAGACTGATCCCGGCAGTCAAAGTAGCCATCACACTTTTTAGTGGGTGGAATGCACAGCCCTGAGCCACACTTGTGGTCTTCTGATAGACACGGCCGGTAGGCTGGAAGAATAAATGGAAAAATTACAAAATCTATACCAGTATATTCTGAATCTATACAGAGTATATTAAATACATACTTTTGTGAACAAAGTAGCTTTATGGACTAAACTATTCCACAAAATTCGGTGAAACATATTGTCCTTCACATTAAAATCCATTTGGATTTTAAATTATTGAGAAACTGCCATCTTTGTATATTCAACATAACATTAAATTTTTCAATAGCTATAAGAGATATGGGGATTCGGATTACATACAGTGATGGAGACATTACACCTAAACAAAGGCAATATATGCACGGTAAATAGGTAAAAACTGGGTATTTCTGGGTACAAATTGGGTATTTCTGGGTAAAATACTCCCTGTGTTCCAATACTATTAATACTATTATTATACTATTACACCTACTATTATATTATTACACCTACTATTATACCTACTATTATCTATAACTAACTAGACAGAAATCTACAAAACCCACTACTACTTGATCAACAAGGCAGCATACAGTATAAATGCTGGAAGTGACCAAACACTGCACTGTCCCTTGGTATTACATGTATGACAAAATACCACTAGGGACCACTAGGAAAGGCGCCTAACTAAGCACAGGAACCCTTACTAATAAACATAACTGCTGGTTCCTGGGGTTAATAAATACTAAACTTGAATGTAGTATGTAAGTAGGGGAGCGCCTGTATATAGATTTCTACATCCATTATATTTTGATGTTGTAATGGAAGGAAGATAAAATATTGAGCATCCTTACAGCATCCAGTCTCATCTGACTTGTCGCTGCAGTCGTCTATCTTGTCACAGCGGTTGTAGACGGGGATGCAGTAGGTGTGATTCCATTTGTATTCGCTGCACGCAAACTGCTCCTCCTGACACTCCGGTGGGGCTGCAATGAGATGAAATAGACGAAGTAGTGACAAAGTGGAAACTGCTTCATTCTTACATTCGAACATACTGTAACTATTAAAAGCCCATACTCAAAAGTCTGACCCTGACCCTGGGAAAATAAAACCCTACCGTAGATCCATGAACTTTTATTGGAAATACTCTTAAAAGCCTTGGCCACAGTAGAAAAAAGCCCAGTTTCTAAGTAAATAATCCTAGGAGTGGCGTTTTTTTGCCCTCGCCGCCACTGTGAAGCTTCATAGTTCAGTGGGAATAATTCTCGCGTGTATCTCTCTTTACCCAGACCATTTGATAGTCTGTTTTGCTTTAATACCAATGCACATGAGCTGCACTGATAATCTAGCTGCTGAAATAATAGTTTTATGCACAACATTCAAAATTCAATAATATGCAGTGGCGGCTCGTGGCATAGGGCTGCAGAGCTGCAGCACCCCCAGACACTCACTGCCAGGTGTATGATGCCTTTAGAGACACAGCAGAATTGATACACTCCCAACAAATATATCATGATAAAAAGTCATTATATGTTATTTTCAATACGTTTCTAAGTGAATTTTCATTAAAACCAGACCTAAATGTAAGTTACTTTCATATTTGCTGTACGATTCATGTCTGCGCTGCCGCCGCGCCACTTGTGAACACAATGAGCTGCAGTCGAGGCAGCTGAGTCTCGTGACCTCTTCCCTCTCGTGTTTACACTGCGTGTAGACGGTGCGGTTATATCGTGTTTTCTTTAATTACCCTATGACTATGGAAAATTGAGTGAAGTATTTGCAAAACATCAACTTATCCCAGCTGACATTAAATGAAAAGACTGAAATCAAGCGGTACCGACTTTATTTTCAAGTAATACTGTAATTCTACCATCACCACCTCAGCCATCCCCTCTACTACCAACACTACCACCCCCACCATCCCTTCTACCACCACCACTACTACCATGCCCTGAAATCCGTAAATATCAACTACAACTCATACCTGAGATAGGTAAAATTTGTATATCCTACTGTTGTGTGAAGTTTGCAGTCCCTCCATTGTATTTTATCACGAGCCGCCACTGATAATATGAAAGTAATATTTGGACGTGGACTAAATGCAAAGAGGTTCAAACTCCAGTACAGGAAATTAGTTACCTGAAGTGTGGATGTAATGTGACCAGAACGGATGGTGAGAGTATTTATAATCTATATTGAAGACTTGGTATGACTGGGAAGGAATAGGGAGTGAACTGTGGAGTGGTGGCAATGGTGAAGCAGAAAGTTATGGATAGAGAGGATGGATGTGTGATATGCTAGGAAGGATGTATCAGAATATAATAGATACAGGAAGTGTGAGAGAATGAACCCCTGTTGAATACAAAGATACAATGCTGTACCTGGAGTACCTGAGTGAAAGTGAGGACGTAATTTTAAGAGTAAGATAATTAGATGTGAGAATGAGGAGCATGACGGGTGCTGGATGCGTGATAGGACGACCCCTTGTTGAAGACAGTCTTGGTGGCCCAATGGTAGGGGAATAAAGAAGAGAACTAAGGAGACGAAGTTGAAGAGGACCTATGAAGGGATACTAAGCGTCAAAGGTCACAAGAAGAAGGAGGAAATAGGTGCCACTTACGACAAGACTGCCGCTCATCCTCGCCACCCAAACAGTCCTCGTGGTAATCGCACACCCACTTCCTCGGTATGCACCGCCCATTATCACACCTAAACTCTGCTGTTGTACATGTTCGCGAACCATCTGCGAAAAAAAATAAAAATAAAATAAAGCCTTTGAATCAAAAGCAACGATTCAACTACTTGATACAACTTGTCAACTGAAACTACTACTACTGTTACTACTCTGCGTGTGTGTGTGTCAGAGCAAGACGAGCAATGAAACAATGAAATATTCTAGCGTTAATTACTGTAAACGAAAAACCGACGCTTAACAACACACATTTAACACTGAAGAAAAAGAGAGCAGAAAAACCCCCATCAGCCAACAGTAAATCAGTGGCTACTTGGCTTCTTCCTCCTCAACTTCAGCTCCCCCCTGATGATTACGTCACCGCCTCAGCTTTACGTAAAGAAGTTTTGTAACACCCGAACACAGGAGACCCACGTGAGCCGCACCACAAGGACAAAGGCTGACAGCTGGACACTTGAATGCTGTTGTTGCCTATAGAAATCAACCACATCACGTAACAGCCGTTATTGACACTACCAACATCACCTTGTCAATCACTATGTGAAAAGCTGAATGCACAAAATATATTATGTTTTCATATGCATAATGCAGCAGTGGCGTAGCTAGTATCTATCGTACCTGGGGGGCACAGCTGTGTATGTGGGGGCACTATGGCAAAAAATTAAGAAATTGGAGCTGAGCGGCATTCTGATGTCACACAGAAGGGTATTAAGGCATATCGTTAGTCACAGGTCCAAGTAGATTACGGCAGCCATGGCCAGTGGCGGGGCACCTGGGGGGCTCCGGATTATCATGGAGGGGGGGGGGGCACGTGCTCCCATCTACTCTCTCCCACTACCTCCCTTTCCCTACTACACCTTACGCTGCAGAAATATGAAGAAAAGCAACAAAATAAAGCGTTGTTTGGCCAGAAATCACACTCTTCCTCCTTCCAGCTGCCTGCACACACGTCTGCCCCCTCACCGGCTCACTCTCGACTGTCGCTCGTACCGGATTACTCAAGGAACACAACACTGCTTCGAAACACTAAACCTTTCCCTTATTTCCTTCCCACGCCCTTACCTCTTGACCTTTAAGCAATAATTCTTGACCTGTAACGTTATCTAAGTCTTAAATGTTAGTAAATGTGAGTTAGTAATAATGTTGGTATAGTTTTGTAGTATGTTTTTTAAAGTATACATTGATAGGGCTCGTTAGCGCTTCGAACTCGTTAATAGTGTTGTAGAGGATTGTGGGTAGGATATCTTTTTTTTTCTACGTAGTTTATAGGTTGTTAAGGGACTGGATTGCTTTGTTAGCAGTGGCGTAATTAGGTATCTATCAATGGGGGGGGACACAGCTGAATTTGGGGGGGCACAAGGCAAGCGGAGCTCAGGGGCCACTCTGATGCCACATAGAAGGGTGTAAACCCGGGTATATTCTAAGATCAGATCAGTGGTGGGTATTAGAGCATTATACAGAATACGGCAGCCATCGCCAGTGGGAGGGGGGGCACCTGGGGGGGCACAGGATTCTCATGGGGGCACGTGCTTCCCCATTATCCCCCATAGCTACGCCGCTGTAAGGCAGGCTATAATAATAATAATAATAATAATAATAATAATAATAATAATAATAATAATAATAATTAGAGTCCTACAAGACATGGTCAGTAATATTAACGTCCATGGACAAGTAGTGATCCTGTCCTGCCTGCTTTTCCCCTCCTCCCTCCCCCCCTTTCCCCTCACTCCCCTCACTTTCCCCTCCCTCCCCTCACTTTCCCCTCCATTTATTAACCTCAATGCCATGGTTATACGTATACACCAGCCATTCCACCATTTGTAACTGGGATGGGTTTTTTATCTTTACCTAACAGCATTTCTTTTCTATTAGCATTTCTCGACAAAGATCTACACACTATTGTTCTGCTATGTGATTTTTCTGCATTCATTCTCCCTTCTATGTCGCCGTCATCGGTCTATCAGTCATTTTCCCCATGTTCCTGTGTGTGTGTGTGTGTGTGTGTGTGTGTGTGTGTGTGTGTGTGTGTGTGTGTGTGTGTGTGTGTGTGTGTGTGTGTGTGTGTGTGTGTGTGTGTGTGGGTGGGTATAGAACACGGAAATAATACTGAATTATACATTGTCATAGCACACATTTGACAACAAATTTCTAATACACAATGTCCTATGCCTAAAGGGGAAGAGGAATATTATATAAAGAGTGGATTGATTATTACAATATTGGTCCGGTACTACTACTATTACTACTACTACTACTACTACTACTACTATTACTATTATTACTACTACTACTACTACTACTACTACTATACTATTACTACTACTATTACTACTACTACTACTACTACTATTACTATTATTACTACTACTACTACTACTACTACTACTACTACTATTACTACTACTACTACTACTACTATTACTATTACTATTATACTACTACTACTACTACTACTACTTACTACTACTACTACTATACTATTACTATTACTATTATACTACTACTACTACTATACTACTACTACTACTATTACTATTACTACTACTACTTTACTATTACTATACTACTACTACTACTACTAGCTACTGACTACTATTACTATTACTTACTACTATACATACTACTACTACTACTACTACTACTCTACTACTATACTACTATACTACTATATACTACTACTACTACTACTACTGCTGCTACATACTACTACTACTACTCTCACTACTACTATACTACTAACTTAACTACTATACTACTAGGCTAATAATATTCTATAACTATACGGTTGAAGGGAGGAAATGATCGAGGAAATGGCGGAGTGGCGGGAGTAGGAGATGGTGGTGGTGGTGGTGGTAGCGAGGGACTGACTCGAGGGTTCACACATGTAAACAAGGCGAACAACTATAGTCATATAAACTTAGTCACTAACATAGATAGAACTACTTGATGTAGGGAGACAACAGGGACAGCGAGTTTAGAGATGCGTCCCCGACATAATTAAAACTTAAAGTTCACGAGAGATTATCAACCCCACACGAGTCCTAAGTAAGAAGTATCGATGTCATAATTTAACAGGTTATTTAATTATCCTTTAGTGTGGTTGAGTGTAGTAATGGTTCTATTTTTAAAGCATCAATATTCTGCACTTGAAATGAATTATGTTAAAGAGGATATATTCACGTGTCCATTAATCTTACCGTTATGCAATTGAATAATTTTTCTAAACAATATTTCATTTCAAGTCTATGCAAGGAGATTAATAGTGAAATATTAATGGAGTCTATTATTGACATCCATTGGCAGTCACAAACAAACACACAATACTGAAAATCTAGACAGTATAGATATTCATTAAAAGTAAATATATAAGAAAAAAACAGCTTAACGGTTGAATTGGTTATTTTCAGTTGCCAGATATATCTTTCTGATTCATGTGTATGGGAAATCCCGCAAACCTGATACAGTAAGCAATCAAATACACATCACAATAGCCGCGCCAGCAGGTCAGCTCAATACAAGGCCAGCAAAACACAGTAACAAGGATGGCACGCAATCAACTTCCGCACGCTATATAGTTACAGCTATAACAACATACTCCTCCTTCCCTTCCTCGCGTCCTTCCCTTCCTTACCACCACCACCCACGGAGAGGAGGAGGAGGAGGAGGAGAAGAGAGGAGAGGAGAGGACCTACGAAGCGATACTAAGCGGTAGAGGTCACAAGAAGAAGAAGTATATAGAAGAAGACCACCACCACCACCACTTGGAACTGTTGTTATTAAATGGAATATTCACTGTTTTTTCAGCTCGCCACTCCTTCGGCATTGTAGAGTGTGTGGACTCAAACCCTGGGACAACAGTAGAGGCTGAGTTGCGTGTCGCCCACCATCCCTAGACCAGCGGTTCGGGCTTTTACAACCACCACCACTACAACACTCCCGACTACCCTTATTCGCATCCCAGGCTGCACCCACCACCACATCAATTATCCCAGGTTCGCTCTATATTGCATCCTTTACTCACTCCCACTACTCATCACTAACCTGTCGATCGCCCTTCTCCCCTTCACGTATGTATCATTACTGAAGGGAATCACTTATACCCGTCCTTGATGTACTACAGGTATAAGGTAATCCATCTGAGTGCTACCTGACGCTATTTGGTAACTGTAATGGTGGCGCATGTTTGGTTTGTCTGTTTAGAGGTGAGTTTCCACTTATTTTCGTGTGCCAAGTGAAGGTGCTGCCAACTGCGGGCATCTCCAGCTCTAATGTCTCGCTGGCTTCATTACTGTGTGTTGCGGCTTCGTTTTGATATTTTCCGGATAATGAACTTTATGTAAAGCTCGCGGTGTTTATTCCATTGACATAAAGATACCAGAAGATCCTAAGACAAGAGAGAGAGAGAGAGAGAGAGAGAGAGAGAGAGAGAGAGAGAGAGAGAGAGAGAGAGAGAGAGAGAGAGAGAGAGAGAGAGAGAGAGAGAGAGAGAGAGAGAGAGAGAGAGAGAGAGAGAGAGAGAGAGAGAGAATCACATTAAGAAACACTAATCCATTTTCATTTGGGTTCACATCGATGGGAGTCTCGCCAAGCCTCCTTCGGGTCCCCGGCGCTTCCATCACGGGGCGGAGGTAAACGCAATCAGTGCTGTCAACACCTTGAAGGATGGCGCGAGGGCCGCCTCGCCGCACGGAGAGAGGAGCGGCGAGGGGCTTGTGTCTTGATGATGATTATGATGACACAATAATAAAGATGATAAGAATGGCAGTATCACTATCATTATTATCATGACTATTTCTATAATTCTCGAGAGTTAATGATAATGATTACGAGCGAGCGCGAAGCGCTCGTGAGTCCTCACTCACTCGGATTTTTCTGGGTTAAGCGGCCGACCCGACCCGACCCGGCCGACCATCACGCTTTTCAGGAGCTTATATCTTTGGAATCCCGCTTCCGATTGACAAGCGGTCTTCGCTATCTGATATCTTCGATATCATTCAATACCTACAGTTTCAGCGTAAAAAGGCAAAGGTAAATGCAGATTAAATGACAGCAGATAAATTTCCTTGCTATCGAGAGTCCGGGTGACTCTCCCGCCGCACGCACGCCGCACCCGCACGCCACACCCCGCACCCGGGTTTCTACGGGCTCGCTCGTCCTTCGACGATTAAGGCGTTTTACTGGTAACATAATAATAACAAGAATATCATTGTTATTATTATCATTATGACTATCATTTATCATTTTTATCATTGTCATCAAATAATATATAATTATCACCACTATCATCGTATTCATCAACTTAATCACCAAAACTCATGTCATATCTAGTCCCCCATCACTATTTCCAGCCAGAATGACTTTTCACCAAAAAACATGTAAAATTCAAAACTATATTCTGCCGCAGTTCTTGGCGCCGAGATTGCATGAAAATATTCAGAGTGGAATCATAAGTTATGAGATGCCACGTCGGGCCGAACATTGCCGCCAGGAGGACCAAGTTACTTTAAGGTGAGGCACCATACTAGGAAGGAACCAAGGACTGCTACCACGAAAAGACCCTCATTAAAGAAGACACAATTAATATTACACGAGAAAGATCACTTCACTTGTCAGCCAATAAGCGATTACAGTCTTTTTTTTAGCTACAAAAATACCAAAATCTATACCGTATCACAATGCAGGGGTGATGGTCTGTCTCATTTCCAGTTGCATAAACAATAGTAGGGTACAGTAAAAACAAATATTCACGGCCTGATTCATGAATATGCAACACGTAAAAATAGTGTACTATGAATATTGCATCAAGGGGACGCAAGGTTTATCCAGCCATTGACTTTCTCTCGCCAACCCTTTTAGTACAGCCAGGCGGAGGCACTCGATGGAAGGAAGGGCTTAAAATGCAACGTAAGGCTAATGTAGTAATAACATTTGAAGAGAGAGGAGAGAGAGAGAGAGAGAGAGAGAGAGAGAGGAGTAGAGAGAGAGAGAGAGAGAGGAGAGAGAGAGAGGAGGAGAGAGAGAAGAGAGAGAGAGAGAGAGAGAGAGGAGAGAGAGAGAGAGAGAGAGAGAGAGAGAGAGAGAGGAGAGAGAGAGAGAGAGTAATCCAGAAAAAAATAGCCTGTGATAACTCAATGTAGCTTCAATTTCTTTGCAGATCAACCATTTTGTCTCGGGAGCTCAAAACCTTGGCCCGGAAAGCGACAAGTGACCCGGAATGAGCGGCGTGCGGGGTGGGGTGGGGTGGGGGGGGGGGGGGGGGGGGGGGGGGGGACGGAGGTCTGCCATTCATCACAGCCGTCGGGTTTGGGTGGTCGGAAAACATCCCAGGAATTAATCCATTCCAAAAGCTCTAACGATAAATCTGCCACCGCCAGCTGCCAGACCCCCTCCCCCTCCACCCACCTTCCATTCTTCCACCTCCTCCACCCTTCTCCTCCATCAACTCCCACGACGTCCTCCTCCTCCTCCTCCTCCTCCTCCTCCTCCTTCGTGATTTATGGCTTCTTTAAAAGGTTACGATGGCGAGGATGGACTGATCCGCGATACCCTCTCGATCCTGTCCTCCTCCTCCTCCTCCTCCTTGACCTCCTCCTCCTCCTCCTCCTCCTCCTCCTCCTCCCTTCCTCCTCCTTCTCCTCCTCCTCCTCCTCCTCCTCCTCCTCCTCCTCCCTCCTTGACCTCCTCCTTTTCCTCCTCCTCCTCCTCCTCCTCCTCCTCCTCCTCCTCCTCCTCCTCCTCCTCCTCCTTATCCTCTTTCTTGACCTCCTCCTCCTCCCCCTCCTCCTCCTCCTTGACCTCCTCCTCTCTCCTCCTCCTCCTCCTCCTCCTCCTCCTTTCCTCTTTCTGACCTCCTCCTCCTCCTCCTCCTCCTCTCCTCCTCCTCCTCCCTCCTCCTCCTCCTTCCTCCTCCTCCTCCTCTCCCGCTACCATCTGGTCTTCCTCCAATGTCCATCCTACTGTTCGCAGCCTCCTCCTCCTCTCCTCCTCCTCCTCCTCCCTCCTCCTCTCTCTCTCTCCTCGTGCTCATCTACAACGTCTCCACATGGACTAAATAGCGCATGAGGTTTGGTGAAAAAATATGGAAAAAGGAAAAGGAATAAATCAGCAAACAATGGAAAATAAAGAAGGAAGAAGAAAAAAGGAGAATTTTTGTAACATACCTGATACAACTTGTCAACTGAAACTACTACTACTGTTACTACTCTGCGTGTGTGTGTGCGTCAAAGCAGGTATATAAAATTATGACCGGTATATATACATGTGTGTGAGGGGGGGGGGAGGGGGGAAGGGGGGTTATGAGACGAGAAAAGAAAGCTGTCCCTCATAATTATGAAGCCCGACCATAAACATTCGAGGTTTTAATCCCCACTCAAGTTTCCAGTTTCCATTCACCCAAGACTCCTTCATCGTGTGCCTGGAACCTCTTTACCTCAAACCTCCTTCACCTAATGCCTTCCAGTAATACATTATAACCATTAACTCATTTTTTTTCTCAATCTCTGTTTTATAAATTCAAGTTATATGTATTTCCAGTATGACTAATTAACTCTCACTCACTCTCTCTCTCTCTCTCTCTCTCTCTCTCTCTCTCATCTCTCTCTCTCTCTTCCTCTCCCTCTCTCTCTCTCTCTCTCTCTCTCTCCTCTCTCCCTCTCCCCTCTCTCTCTCTCTCTCTCTCTCTCTCTCTTCTCTCTCTCCTCTCTCTCTCTCTCTCTCTCTCTCTCTCTCTCTCTCTCTCTCTCGTGCAGCACATCAGCGGAAGGAAAGTAATCACCGGGCCAGCCATCTCAGTCCCCCATAAATACTGGTTGGAGGCGGCGGGTCCTTCAGAGGCACTTAGGAGCCCCCCCATTGCCCCCCACTGCCCCATGACCCACCTGCCTAACCTCCCCCTCCAACCCTTCATCCCTCCTCTTCCTCTTTCCTCCCTTCGTGTGTTTTGCCCCACTTTGTATCCTGCCTCCTAAGCTCCTGCCTTCCCTCTCTCCAACTTCCATTTTTCTCCTTCCTTCCTCCTCCTCCTCCATCAGTCCTATTAAATGTTTCCTCTCCTTCTTCCTCATCTTCCTTCTTCCCTCCCTCCCTCCACCTTCCTTGACCTCGCTCGATACACACATCAACTTCAATAACCGAGGTTGATTTAGTCTGAACCGGTGAACGTATACTGCCAATGAAATATTCCCAGAAATACAGTGCAGAAATTTAACGTGCGACACGAGCGTCTAGAAATATGTCTTTTTTTTATTTTCTTAAAGTTTTGTTGATAGGTATATAGTACACACAACTCGAGGTAAGCTCTCTCAATCGGCTCATTAGCAAGAGTATTCAGCTTTTTTTTTTTTTCTCTCTCTCTCTCTCTCTCTCTCTCTCTCTCTCTCTCTCTCTCTCTCTCTCTCTCTCTCTCTCTCTCTCTCTCTCTCTCATTTTTTCTCTTATCTTCTCTCTCTCCTCTCTTCTCCTCTCCTCTTCCAACTCTCTCTCTCTCTCATTTATTCTCTTATCTTTTCTCTCTCCTCTCCTCTCCTCTTCCAACTCTCTCTCTCTCTCTCTCTCTCTTCTCTCTCTCCTCTCTCTCCTCCTCCCTCTCTCCTTCCCTCTCCTCTCTCTCCTCTCTCTCTCCTCTCTCCTCTCTCCTTCTCCTCCTCCTCTCTCTCTCTCTCTCCTCTCTCTTTTCCATCATAGCTACTTATTATATTGCCTCGTAAACAAGAGAGTTCTGGGAATACCGTATCCCTTCCCTAATCATAAGGAAATAGAACCGACGCGTATAGGAGAAGTGAAACCTTTATCCCCACATGATGCAATCCCCTAAATCAATGATGATATAGAGTTATAGTATAGGCGATCGGCCCTGATTCCTCTCTAGGCATGTCCGTCACCACCACCTATACTGACATACCTTTCTGCTTCCCTCTACTCGCTGCCGACCTTGCCGTGACTCGCGACTCACCTGAAATAGAGAAAAAGGTAAAGTTAATAACAAAATCAATGGTGGGGGTGAAAGAAATATGCAAGCGTTTTCACCTATGCACGCAGATACATATGTAGCAATTGATGTGGATTCCTGCACGCGATTGTATGCACGCAAAGATTCATACACACAAAACAGAGCGAAAAAATGTCACTTATATACTATGAATAATCAAAATCAATTAGAGATACTTTACCGTATACACACGAACAGAACGAGAGTGAGTGAGTGAGTGAGTGAGTGAGTGAGTGAGTGAGTGAGTGAGTGAGTGAGTGAGTGAGTGAGTGAGTGAGTGAGTGAGAGAGTGAGAGAGTGAGAGAGAGACTAAAAAAGTAAAAAAGGAAGGAAGCTAAGATAAAAATACGTAACACAAATTCACACACTAAACAAAAATACTGCCAAAAAAAGGTTCAATTTAAGAGTCAAACATTCAGTAAGTAAGAGAGCCTTCGAGTCAACACACATGGAATATATAATGGATCCCTGACTCCCCTGAGGGCCTGAAGGTACTGACGGCGTGGCAGCAGGGGAGGAGCGTGAAGGGTCTGGAAGGAGTGGAGGATGGGAGGTGGTGGTGGGGAGATGATGGCTCTTGGAAGATGAGGGAAATGGAGATGAGAGGACGAAGAGAGACACGGTATAGACGGGTGGTGAGAGCAATAGGGTGGTGATGGTGGTGGTGAGAGGAATACAAGGGTGGTGATAGTGGTGGTGAGAGGAATACAGGGGTGGTGATGGTGGTGGTGAGAGGAATACAGTGGTGATGGTGGTGGTGAGAGGAATACAGTGGTGATGGTGGTGGTGGTGGTGAGAGCAATAGGGTGGTGATGGTGGTGGTGAGAGGAATACAGTGGTGGTGATGGTGGTGGTGAGAGGAATACAGTGGTGATGGTGGTGGTGAGAGGAATACAGTGGTGATGGTGGTGGTGAGAGGAATACAGTGGTGATGGTGGTGGTGAGAGGAATACAGTGGTGATGGTGGTGGTGAGGGGAATACAGTGGTGGTGACGGTGGTGGTGAGAGGAATACAGGGGTGGTGATGGTGGTGGTGAGCAGAATACAGGGGTAGTGATGGTGGTGGTGAGAGGAATACAGTGGTGGTGATGGTGGTGGTGAGAGGAATATAGGGGTGGTGATGGTGGTGGTGAGAGGAATACAGGGGTGGTGATGGTGGTGGTGAGAGGAATACAGGGGTGGTGATGGTGGTGGTGAGAGGAATACAGGGGTGGTGATGGTGGTGGTGAGAGGAATACAGGGGTGGTGATGGTGGTGGTGAGAGGAATACAGGGGTGGTGATGGTGGTGGTGAGAGTAATACAGTGTGGTGATGGTGGTGGTGAGAGGAATACATTTGGAAGGCTGTGGTGGTGGGGGATAGGGGGAAAAACTATATAAGGAAGAGGTAGTAGCATGAAGAGGAGGAAGGAAATGAAGACAAAAAGACAAGTAACGACGGTGGAGACGTGATCGAAGGAAGAGGAAGAGTAGAGGATGGGAGAAAACTATAAGCCTTGTAAGCCTTGTACGGGATGCTGATGGACGAGGGAATAGGCGGAGGCAAGATGTGAATACCTTGGAATAGGGATCGCGTTGTAGGTATCTTGGGAATCGAGAAGATAGAAACAAATACATCGGCAGAGCATTCGTGTGCGTGTGTGTGTGTGTGTCATTCACCCATGGTCTTTGTCCATGCGAGCTGGCTCGCGATCGCCAGTTTCACCCTCTCAGTGCGAGCTTGGAGCTCATTATTACCGATCTTTGGGCAATGCTGGGACCTCACACACCACACACCCCCACCCCCTTGCTCAAGGGGGACAGTAACCGCCCGAATTTGTCAAGTGAAAAATCCCCGGGAGCGCGAGGATTCGAACCGCCTACCCACAGAGTGAGAGACCAGAACGTTATCAACCTGACCATCGCGCGGTGTGTGCGTATGTGTGTATTCGTGTGTGTGTGTGTGTGTGTGTGTGTGTGTGTGTGTGTGTGTGTGTGTGTGTGTGTGTGTGTGTGTGTGTATGTGTGTGTGTGTGTGTGTGTGTGTGTGTGTGTGTGTGTGTGTGTGTGTGTGTGTGTGTGTGTGTGTGTGTGTGTGTGTGTGTATGTGTGTGTGTGTGTGTGTGTGTGTGTGTGTGTGTGTGTGTGTGTGTGTGTGTGTGTGTGTAAATACAATCAGCTTAAAGCAACAGCCTTTCCAAAGTTCACAGAGTCAGAGGTCATCGGATGAGAGGTCCCAGAGGTCACCAGAGGCTGCAAACAAAAGGTCATGAATTATTGTGAACATCCTTAGTCACTCGCAAGCAAATCTTCTCCTCATTGCCCCAGATTCCCGCCCCTCCTGCGTCCTGCCTCAACGCCCACCACCCTCCTGTTCTGTTCGTCGCCGCCCGCCGCTAAATTATTCATGTGTCGGCCTCACATTCCACCGAATCATTCGTGAAAGCAAAACAGTGTGACGGAACTACCTGATGCGTGACGGTGTTATGGAGTGGCAGGGATTGTGTTTCCTGTCGCCTGCTTGGTGGGGAGGCAGTGGGTCAGGATGGAGGAAGGGAGGGGGAGTAGAGGGGAAGGAGGGGATGGGGGGAAGAAGAGAGGGAAGGAGGGAGGGAGGGAAAGCAGGATGATAGGGATATAGTTTATCTTCATTAACATCTGCATATATTTTCTCCACCCACGCCCAAATTTACAGCATTTTTTTCCTTTTGTTGGTCAAATATTCGTAGTGTATTCGATATTTCCGCAAACTAAAAATATTGGTTAATTCGTCCATGTTATAAAGTTTCTTTGCCTTTATTAATAGACAGACTAATGCTGGGATTAATATTGAATCATTTACTTGCTTTAACCCCTTTACGCCCAGATATTTCCTTTGCTATAAAAAAAATCGTCTGTTGTTAGCCATAAAATTACGAAAAGTAACGGAATATACCCAATTAGATAGTCGACAAGGATACTAAACAGGTCATATCTATAAAATATTGTTTAAGGTCACTAAAAGTCGTCTAATGGTACCCAAATTACAATGGAAATTACGTTCTGGGCCTCAAAGGGTTAATAAATAATCTCCCCCTATTCTAGCTTGCTACTACATCACTGAAAAGAAATAGATAATTATAATCTTAAACGTAATTCACTTATCTAAGGATAGCGGGGGGAGGGGGGGTGCATGCTACCTTCCGTTATTTATTCGTTTGTTTGTTATATATGACTGTCAAGAATCAACTTTATTCAAAACTTCATAAAACCAAGTCGAAACAAAAATTAAAAAAAGGAAAAAAAAACCAATAATGAGGGGATATATTTTTTTTGTGGGGAATTTCGATAAGACTTTCTGCTACACAATTTCCGGAACTGCTCTATGCCTACTATTTTCCCCCTCAATTCCTCATTTATCTTTGCACTTCCCCCCTCCCCCTTCCCCTGACCTGCCGTGCCCTCCAAGGCGTACATCCAGATCGGGTCGAGTCGGTGTGGCGGGTCGCTCATCAACCAGTACCACGTGGTGACCGCCGGGCACTGCGTCGCCAGGTAAGACTATCCTTAACGCATCAACAATATCATCATCAATACCTTAATGACTCTAATAATCCAGCCCAGAAAGGAAAGTTAGAAAAAGGTAAAAAAAAAAAAAAAGTAGTCCCGGAAATTTTAAGTTAAAAGTCGTAAAAAAATATAATATAATAATCCAGCCTAGAAAGGAAAGTTAGAAAAAGGGGAAAATAAGTTGTCCTGAAAAGGCTAAGTTAAGGTCGTTACTTTTGGATTTAACCCCTTGAGACCCAGAACGTAATTTCCATTGTGATTTGGCTACCATTAGACGATTTTGAGTTAACATAAGCAAAATTCTATCGCTATGACCTGTTTAGTATCCTTGTCCACTAGCTAATTTGGTATATTAAGTAACTTATCGTAATTTTATGGCTGACAACATACGATTTTTTATAGCAAAGGAAAGATGTGCAGGCGTGGACGGGTTAATGCCTCTAATAATCTGACCCAGACATAAAAGTTAGAAAAGGGGAAAAAAAGTAGTCCAGAAAAGAACAAGTTACAAATCGCCTTTTTTTAATTTTTTATCTAAATGTAAAAAAACCTCATCCCTGAAGCTTAGGATACAAAAAAAATGAATGCCTCTAATATAATCCAACCCAGAAAGGAAAGTTAGAAAAAGGGAAAAAAAAGTTGTCTCGGAAAATTCTGAGTTAAAAATCGTTACTGTTAGATCTAAATGTTCAAAAAATTGTCATCTAATCCAGCCCAAAATTAAAGATTGCTTCATCTAAATTAGGTAATATTTGATTTTTTTTTAAATCCTTAATATTGCCACCCTAGGTCTTTGACAGCTGCAGCAGAATGTAAGAATCGTCATCCATGGACCATGGGTCATCAATGCTGAAAAGCAAAGAAGAACGAAAAGAAGAACGAAGGCGATGCACCCCGAGGCTGCCTGGCCTGCCTCCCGGGCTGCTTCAAGCCGTGCAGGGGGAAGCGCGCAACGCCCGCTCCCAGGACAACGGCGTCAACACCGTCACGGCGCCTGAGCCCGAGCCCGAGCCGTGCCTGGCAACAGAGAGTCCAGGCATTGCTGTAAGACATGATGGAGGTCTGCTGGAGAACAATGATGTGGGGCCGGAAGCCAGTGTGACTCCGGAAGAAGACGTTGATAAGGAAGACAGTGCACATGGTGATCAAGACGAAGACACAGGGATGGTGGAAGAAGACAAGGAGGCCCAGGCCGCCAAGACCTCGGCCGAGGAAGTGAAGGAGGCCGAAGAGGAGCATTTAGATGTTTCTGTCCCCGAGTTGGGTAACATCGGCCTGGAAGTACACGCTGATGTGACTCTATCTGAGTCCATTGAGCGCGACTCCGCAGAAAACGTAACTGCGGCTACAGCGGCCACCCAAAGCAGCTCAGGAGCTCAGGTGGAAGAGGTAGTTGCTGCAGCGACGGCGAGCAACACTCAGGTGAGCTCCTCGACGAGGCGAAGAATTCGCCGAAAGAATTTAGGTGCAAAAAGAGCGAGTATGCGCGAGGAAGAGGGACCTCGAGCCAGAGGTGAGCCAGGAGAGGGACCTTAATCGCGAGGGACCCCCGCGGTGACATCCTACTACAGGTCCTCACGACCCTCTCCCAGGGTTCGCAACTTTGGGGAGACGGACGTCCCTTCTGGAGAAGCAAGGAAAGAAGACGACGCCAAACAGGAGTGGACGCATTCACTCATTCCAAACAAACGAATTGCTCCTCATTTGAAATACAAGAGGAAATCTTTCATTCACTGACAACCAAAAGAGTTAATTCACTCTCTGCAAACAAAAGATGGCTCATTCACCCACTAGAAGAAAAAGGAAATGCGTTCACTTATCACATAACCAGATTAATTCACTCTGCAAACAAATCCTGTCATGCATGAGTGTACTTGTTCTGTTGACCAATACAACAGAAACATTCCTCAACAATATCATCTTTTACCATTCTTTAAGTAACTTGTATTTATGATGCTGGAAGTAACCTCTTATTAATCTTGAAGGACTGAATGTTTTTTCTTTACTATACATAATCCTTGCCTACCCTCCATCATATACTAGTACATATTCCTTTCTAAGTCGTTTTCCTTCACCTGTGTGTGTTTTAGAGTAGAATAGTGAACGCACTACTACTACAACTACTGCTGCTACTACTACTTTTGTTTTTTACATCACAAAGGACTGGCCAAGGGGACAACAAAAAGAGGTAACACAAAGCCTGCTTAGTTGCCAGTAGTAGTAGTTCACTAGTATACTACTACTACTATCTCATCTTTACTACTACTTTTCAGTCAAGTCGTCGAGACAACCTTCACAACCACAACACGTAACACCTGACTAAACACTTTTTTCACTACCTTACTCAACACTTTTCCTCGTTATACTTGGTGTTGGCGTGCTAATACCCCCGCGTTCGAGCCCCACTCACGGCATAAGGTACATTCTGGCGTGGGGGCAATAATACATCGTTCACTTATAATACCTACTCGAGTTCTGTACAAAATGGATGTTAATAGTGCCGAACATCCTGTATATTGCTGAGAAAAAGAAAGAATCATGATCTCAAAATTCAGTAGAGACAAGAAGTTCCTGTATTCATATATCAGCTCACTCTGACAATGTTCCTCGTCTGATGTATTTGAAGAATCAGCAAATTCATCATATGCATCCGTCAGTCTCAACCTGCTCATGTACGGACTCAGCCTTTTGGTCTTAAGTCATTTGTATTACTATCACCCCAAAGCAGTCATAAATTTAGCACTTTCTTTTCACTCAAATAAGAAGTCAGTTTTTATGTTTTAATTCACGGCTGACTTAACACCTTTCTCGGCGGCCTTATACTTATACGTGGAGGGAGGAGCGAGGAGGGAAAGGGATTGAATATGACCGGAAGGCAACTAGGTGTGACGCGCGCCTCACGAAGGAATGTGTAGAGGGGGCGTTAGGGAATGAAGGAAGGAATGAAGGAAGGAAGGAAGGAAGAAAGGAAGAAAGGAAGGAAGGAAGGAAGGAAGGAAGGAAGGAAGAAAGGAAGGAAGGAAGGAAGGAAGGAAGGAAGGAAGGAAGGAAGGAAGGAAGGAAGGAAGGAAGGAAGGAAAGAAGGAAGGAGAGATGCCAAGAATGCTTCGAGCTGCTAATGAGATCGTGAGACGCAACGATGACGAATTGGAGACAAAAACGTGAGTATTAGAGTATGTAAGTTCAATGTAGAAATATGGAAGAAAAAACGATGGCAAATGACCTAGACAGACAGTAACCTATAAAGAGTAAATACATATAAAAGAAAATATATACATTCAAATTAATATAAGTGAGACGTATGTGATTATACTCGTTCAAATATTCAATGTAAAAAAGAATCAGAGCAAGAATGAATGGCCCAGTCATAACAAAGTTCACGGCGCGTTCTTGGTTAATTTGAGTATAATCTTGAAAATCACTCATGTTCGCCTCGCTCTAAAGACACATCGGCAGCCCTCCACTCCTCTCCCCGTCAGGGTGGCTCGGTTGGTAGAGCTACGGGCTCGCGTGTAGCGTCTCTGCATTCGGTCAGCGGTTCGAGCCCATCAAGTTCGTCCTGGCGTGGTGGCGCTTTGTATAGTCAATAACCTTGTAGTTGGTACTTGCAAAGTGTCTAGATAGGATCAAAGTATCTTATCTTAAGCTCCACTCCTCTCCCTCGGTCCCTTCCTCCACGGCGGGTTTTGCAGGAACTAATTCACGTGCAGTCCTTCCAGCCGGCGGGTCACTTGGGCCTCACCATCGCGGAGCCAAGGATGTAAAAGGTCTATTTGATCACATTTTTCTCAGCGTCGCGTCGGGTGTGGGGGTGTGGGGGGCCGCGGGCGTGGGGGGCGGCGGGCGTGGAGGGGCCGCGGGCGTGGGGGAGCGACGGGCGTGGGGGAGCCGCGGGCGTGGGGGGCGGCGGGCGTGGAGGGGCCGCGGGCGTGGGGGGCCGCGGGCGTGGGGGGGCCGCGGGCGTGGGGGGCCGCGGGCGTGGGGGGGGGCGGCGGGCGTGGAGGGGGGGCGGCGGGCGTGAGGGGGCTGAGGGCGTGGGGGGCCGCGGGCGTGGAGGGGGGGCGGTGGCGTGAGGGTATTCACAGCCGACAAAGATGCTCATACTCTATGCAAATTGGGGCAAATGTAATTATTCTAATGGACATGGTTGATCCTCGACTGCCTTCAGAATTTTAAGCTGTAGCATTGCTGGTATTAAGGCTCGTTTCTTACGTAGATTTGGATGAATGTTGAGCTAATTGCATTATCATTACTCGCGTCCCCAGCAGCGCAGTCAGTATAGTTTGAATAAAAAATAAAATAAAAAAAACGTGACGGCAGACATGTGTATTCCCTGAGATACAAAAATTCTAAACTTATCCTCAACACATACAGAACACGAGCTCATTAGACACTCGTTGCAACTGAACACCTAAATCCCATACCACCCCCACCCCCACCACCACCCCCACCCCCACCCGCACCACCACCACCACCCCCACCACCACCCCTACCACCACCCCCACCACCACCACCACCACCCCCACCACCACCCCCACCACCACCACTCCCACCACAACCTCCCCCACCACCACCACCACCACCACCACTCAATCATTACCTCCGCCAACGAAGTTGGAGGGGTTATGTTTTCACCCCGATCTGTCTGTCTGTCTGTCTGTTTGTTAGTGTACAGGATTTCTCGAAAAGTTACGAATAGATTTGGACCAAACTCGGTATACCAAGTCTATTTGGTATAAGGAAGAACTGATTTAATTTTGGATGAAATCTATTGACAACTGTTGCCATGGCAACCAATTGATTAAATATTCGGCTGGAGGTATGCGCTCATACTGAGTGCATATATATATAAATATATATATATATATATCATGCAACCAATTGATTAAATATTCGGGCGGAGGTATGCGCTCTACTGAGTGCCCCCCCCCCCCCCCCCTAGTTTCTTAATGTCATGGCGGTAAGAACATCAAATCAGCTCCATTGTATTTATAAATTAAACTTCTTTGCAGAGGTAGAAATGAATTAATACAAGAATACATAGCACACAGAAGCTACAGTTATGAATTACCGGCACGCAATTTTGTTTCCAATATTGATGTGTGAAGTTTTCTATTCCTTCTCGTGATGCTTTTCTATCCCTTTTTGACATTCAATTTTTCGTCCGTCAAAAGAAGGATCTGCGGCGTGTCTGGTCTGTCTTCTCTCCTGCCGGCGCACGTCCTCGCTGCCTCCAGGATAAGGCAAACAAAACAGTAAGGAGGGAAGGGAAGGGAAGGGAAGGGAAGGGAAGGGAAGGGAAGGGAAGGGAAGGGAAGGGAAGGGAAGGGAAGGGAGGAGAAACAAATCGAGACTCTCTAACTCTCTAAGTGCAACGCCAAACTTTGCACCAGCCACCCAATACACATAACTAATTATAAACAGCGCCGAGGGGAAAAAAAATGCTAAATGAAAGACGAGAAAAAAAGAAAAAAACCTCGCTGCCTTCAGAATAAAGCAAACAAAATAGTAAGGAGGGAAGGGAGGAAAAACTCGCCGAGACTCTCTAACTCTCTAAATGCAACGCCAAACTTTGCACCAGCCACCCAATGCACATGACTAATCATAAACCATCGCCGAAGGAATGAAAAAATGCTAAATTAAATGAAAGACGCAAAAAAATATAAAATCTCTCGGTCCTATGCTAAGTGGGGAATGCAAACTTTACAAAATTAGTTACAAAGTTGACTCGAGTGATTTCAAGTTGGGCAAAAGTGACAATCACGGCGTTATCGAGGCTGTATAGTGGGTGGTTGTGGCGCCGCCATCCACGCCGCCCACGAACCAGACGGACACACACACACACACACACACACACACACACACACACACACACACACACACCACACACACACACACACACACACCACACACACACACACACACACACACACACACACACACGTTTTCCCATTAGCCAAACATAAAATGATGATCAAGTGTCATCTCTTTTAGTCAATAGTTTCAAATTCCACCCTCATAAATACAGCCCGTTTATTTTTCATATTTTGTATAGTACGTAGCAGCATTATTCAGAGTGAAGGGTAAAGTATGAGTGAGAATGAGGACAATTATGGCCACGGACACCTTCAGCCCCTCACCCTTAGTTATAACGCAGCATTAAGGGCCGCTAGGTCGATCAGGGTCGTCTCATTTGCCGCAGGAGTGGCGCAGAACATCAAAGGCTCCACGCAGCGTCTTGGAAACCTACTGACGACAACTTTTCCGAGGAGGTCTTTGAGGCTTTCACATAGCACAGAGAACCTGGTCTTTGTTGACTTAATGAAGCTGTCTCCTTAATGAAATAGTTCACCTGGTCTTGAGAATAGAAAAACACGGTTAAATGAGGAAAAAGAAGATTATGGTCGCCACTATATACACCCAGGGTGTATTAAGTTTACGACTTGAAGGCAGCGGTGAAAAGAGGCGCTGACGTGTCCTAGGCGACTCCTAGGCGACGAAGGGAAGGGAAGACTAATGAACATAATATCGCATTTCAACTTTCATAATTAAGGGATAAAAAAGTGATGGCGTTTTAAAATTCACTTAACTTTTATTTTATGACTGAAATAACCGGATATCAATGGATACAGCTGATGGGGGGGGGGGGGAGAGAGAGAGAGAGAGAGAGAGAGAGAGAGAGAGAGAGAGAGAGAGAGAGAGAGAGGAGAGAGAGAGAGAGAGAGAGAGAGAGGGAGAGAGAGAAGAGAGAGAGATTATCCCAAGTGATCTTCGGATTTTCTTTACCAATTAATACTGACAACCCCAAAGCCCCGCCCCACCCCGCCCCGCCCCGTGGATAAGACGTGCGGTGCCCCGGAATAAATGAGAAGCGAAGATGAGGAAAGTAATTACTAACTGGAGAGGGAGAGCGAGGTGGAAATGAGGTGAGAGTGAACAGACTGTGAAAGAGTCGGTAAATGCGAGTATATGAATTTATCACTACAACACACTCTCTCTCTCTCTCTCTCTCTCTCTCTCTCTCTCTCTCTCTCTCTCTCTCTCTCTCTCTCTCTCTCTCTCTCTGGCACCCTTATCGTCCATTCCCCTACCTCACTTTCCTATTCATCATTTTTCTTCTCTTCACCCTCGCCCGCTCGTTCCCGGGACTCGCTGCTCTGTCTGCAACACACGTCCGCTTGCCATCACAGCTCACCTCGGCTCAATCACGACACACACACACACACACACACAAGTACAACACTTCAATATATATATATATATATATATATATATATATATATATATATATATATATATATATATATATATATAAAAGGAGAGAACGACTAAACAAAACAAAAAAAGGTTACCAGACTACTAAAACCGTGACAACAATAGAGCACTTCAGTTTCATCACCAAGAACAGAAGGAAGACAGAGAGTGAAGCAACATACACACACGTACAAAATGAACCTGCAGACTGAAAAAAAAAGTTGGTCTATCGTGCGTGAATAGATAAATGGACGGGACACTTTTTTTTATCGTTTTTTCTTTTCGCCTCAGTTGCTGCAAGGCGCCAAACCAAAAGCTGGGGAAAAAATCACTGGGAAAAAGAAAAAAAGAAAAAGAGAAGGGAGGGAACTAGGCAAAAAATAGGTGAGAGAGGAAGAGGAAACATAGGAATGGGGTGTAAGAGGCTGTGTTGTGTGAGATGGGACAGGAATGGGAGTGGGAAGAGGGGAAATGAGACACAGTGGGAGGAAGGAAAGGAAGTGTGCAGCGGTAGTAAGGGCTCAAGGGAGGAGAGAGAGGATGATTATGGTCCACATTAACACTATAGAGGTCGCCAGCCAGACACCAGCCAGGCAAACAGACAGACAGACAGACATACAGACAGAAACCAGCCTGCCAGACAGACAGACATACAGACACCAGCCAGCCAGTCAGACAGACAGACAGACAGACACCAGCCTGCCAGACAGACAGACAGACACCAACCAGCCAGTCAGACAGACAGACAGACAGACACCAGCCTTCCAGACAGACAGACAGACACCAGCCTTCCAGACATACAGACAGACATACAGACACCAGCCAGCCAGTCAGACAGACACCAGCCTGACAGACAGACAGACACCAGCCTTCCAGACAGACAGACAGACATACAGACATCAGCCAGCCAGTCAGACAGACACCAGCCTGACAGACAGACAGACAGACACCAGCCTGACAGACAGACAGACAGACATACAGACACCAGCCTTCCAGACAGACAGACAGACAGACAGACAGACACCAGCCAGCCAGCCATATAACTCGACATCCTCTCCTCAAGCACAAGGAAGGTGGAGACTGGCTATCAAAGTCTCATTCAAGACAACAGTTCACAGTCACAGTCGCTGTTTTTTGGCCATTCAGTGTTATCCCCTTCGCCGTAAAGTCCCACGAGTAATACAATGACAATGGTATCATGTCCTCTGCCTTTACCCGCCCGCCGTTCTTATGTAGTTTCGTGACAGTTTAAGACCGAAGAATAAAAGCGAGGTGCCGTAGTTTTAAAGGAAGATGTCGTTTCATTGTCACAACACCGCCTGGAACACCAAAAACAAGCACACTACCCAGCTGGCTACATTAGGGTACGGCGGACACAAAGGCGCGGCGGAGGCTGTTCTTGAGGCTTCATGAGGAGGTTTCCGCGCTGCTCTATATACCCTGTCTGCTTTACCTCGCCCTGTATCATTATTTAAATTGTTCCTGATGCTCCCAGTATTAGTGCCGGCGGGAGGGTACGTACCTGCATAATGGTAGAGCTCCGCATGGTAATATACACAAAGGTAAAAGAGTGAGGGAATGGAGGCGCGTGTAGCAAGCACTAAGAGGGAGAGTAGGTTTCGCTGTTTTGCCGCTCTGCTCATAACATCATAACAACATTAAGGAGCTACACCGCAGGAACGCACAGAAGAACCTTCTCAAAGACTGAACATAGAACAAAAACCTGGAAGAATTAATGAAGTTGCACCGAGGAAATGTGGATGCTATGTCATTGTATTTTTTTCCATTTCATGAAAGACCTTTGTCACCTTTCCTTTCCCCTTCAATTAAGTATGCTCTCTCTCTCTCTCTCTCTCTCTCTCTCTCTCTTCTCTCTCTTCTCTCTCTCTCTCTCTCTCTCTCTCTCTCTCTCTCTCTCTCTCTCTCTCTCTCCTCTCTCTCTCTCTCCTCTCTCTCTCTCTCTCTCTCTCTCTCTCTCTCTCTCTCTCTCTCTCTCTCTCTCTCTCTCTCTCTCTCTCTCTCTCTCTCTCTCTCTCTCATTGTTAACACACCGTCATACATAACAATCACGTCCGTGCCCCCATGAATCAATTAGCACGGCTTGCGGCATTGTATTAGCGGCCTTATGTCATTTGGTGTGTAGTGTTGTATCACCAGCCTGTGTAACCATGTGGCAGCGCGTAGCCAAGTGTCAGATGATTGTTTATTATTTGCTTTCTAACTTGTCTTCATTTCCTGTTGAGTCTTTGGAGGGAATAGTGTATTTCCTGGTCTCTTTGTTTACAATGTCGAGTTAATGAAGTATAATGTGATCTAGTTCGGACCTTGTACTGGAGCTACAAACTTTTTTTTTTTTACGTTGGAACCTATAGCGCCTGTAGGCTATTTTCTTTTTCTTTATGAGGGCTCAGGTGGTTGGCCCTGCACATTCTGGAGGGTCGTCATGGTTGGCCCTCGCCCGTTGGTGGAGCAGGCTGGAGTTTTATAGTGACACCTGTGGTCTTAGGTGAAGATCCTGTTTTCTGTGATGTTCGGATCCTCAGTCAGTCTCATGCTGCCACCTGGCGTTTCATCCGCCGCACTTGTAGTCGCAGTCGAAAGAACAGGTATGTAGCATGTGGGGGTTTTTCGGACACTCGACGATGGATTTGACAGTTGCTTCTTGGTGGGGCTTGAACTCGGGACCTTCAGCTCACCTACCAGGCTCTCGTCGACCGCATTAAAGAAGGTCGAAAGAGTTGCCCCCGACAGAATTCGAACTCGGGACATCGAGCTCACCACTCCAAAATGCTAACCACTCGGCCACCGCCTCCCGAAGCTGATATCTGTGACCGGAATTACCTGTATATATCCTTGTTGTGTGTATTCCAACATACATACTCGCTTGTGTATCGAATAAACGGAAATGTGCTGAACTCAATCCTCCGGGAAGCGACGTTGTTATCGGTACAATAATTATTTCGAATAAAACTGCGTCCCATCACGTTTCCGATGCTGTAACTCACTTTTATCGCGAGTATTAAACCGTAAACATCTACCCTGCTGCCATTACAACCCGTGGAACAATATGTTGGTAAAGCAATGGGTGTTGCGTCACACAGGCGAGAGTGGCAATGCTTTGATGCCGCCAGTGCATTGTCAATTTTTACATGAAATAGTCCGACATATGTTTAGGTGAGCATCCACTCGAGGCCCAACGACACGGGTTTGTTATGCGAGTGAAATGTTGGAAAGCTTTGATGAGTTTTATAACAAACAACCAGGCCTATGCTGAAGTTAAATATTTACATTAACTTGAAGGCTAACAAACTATGTGATTTCAAACTGAATTATAGCCAATCTGAAAAGAGTCATCGCTCGCTCCAAAACGTACGTACGTGTGTGTGTGTGTGTGTGTGTGTGTGTGTGTGTGTGTGTGTGTGTGTGTGTGTGTGTGTGTGTGTGCGTGCGTGTGCGTGCGTGCGTGTGCGTGTGTGTGTGTGTGTGTGTGTGTGTGTGTGTGTGTGTGTGTGTTTCATTAATGGCACATGTAATGCGGGTGGCTTTATGAATATTTTAATTTTTCATATAAAATGGACATCAACCTACAAAGATAAATGAAGAGAGAGAGATGAAAAAAGAAATCATGTGGTGCTAAATAAAGGTTGGCTTGTGTTCCTCCGCCTTCACCTACTCCTACAGAATGTTTAATGTGGGTGGATATAGATAGAATAAACACAAAGGCCAGATACATATAAAGGCCATATAAGGTAAATATACGCAAAGGGAATCCATCACCAAATCTAAGACGATAAAATGAAACATAAAACAGTACCTAAAATGCCTCAAATATAAGGAAAATGTGAAGAAAAAAGAGAAAAAAAAGCCTTTGCAGACGAGGACACAGAGTGATTAGTTAGACAAAAACAACAACTACCGGAGGCTGTCATTAAAGGTGTAATTTAGATTCAGCAACACAATGGAATAAATGGAGAAGAGCGAGGCGACAAGACCGATACACGCGTAAAGAGAATAACACAGTGCTGTTCATATTGGACGAGAAGTAAAAATGTATCTGAACAGCGTCCTTTCTCTTCAAAAACTCACAGAAACACAACCAAAAACAATCGTCAGCAGCGGAATAATGTCGTAAGGGTATACTTCTGTTATCATGATATCAATTTTGCTTTTCCTTATCTTCCTATAACTTAGATTCTGGATGTGGGGAATAATGTCAGGTTTACTTCATGCACGGAGCTCATTTCTTCTCATTACCACACTGTATCTTCAACATTAACAGAGGATAGATAGTCTGGCATTACGTCAACTTCTTTCTATACATCTATTTCCATAATACTGATATGCTGAAAAGACCTCAAGCGCTACAAACCTTTGATCGACCTAAATAGAGTCTAAAAACAATCCCGTCTTCATGAAAACAAGGGAAGACAGGCTCGACGCATGAGATCCTCGCCTAACGTCACATGTCTCGCCTTTAAGACCTTCGAAAAGACGGGAAAAAGGGAGGTAAAGTCACTCTTGTTGCTCCGGGAGGCGGCAATCTCGTGAGAAAGGCGCCGTGGGAGACATAATATCATGCAAATTGACGGTGCTAGACCCAAGGCGCGGATAACAACATTATTGGACCGCTCGTGACCTTCCCTCGAACCCTGACCAACCAACTAACCAGCCACCACCTAGCCACCAACCACTACCACAACCTCACCACCAGCCACTCTCCCTCCCTTGCAAACACAACCTCATTATCCACCACACTGATTTATTCCTTATTAAAGACTTCCGCCACCTACAGAGACGACAAGTTCCTTAATCTACAGCTTCCTGGGGCGTTCATCTCCACAGTCACGCCCCTCACGGCCTGACATAATGATGCAGCCTCCGTACACCGCTGGGAGGTAATAAGGCATGTACTAATGAAAGGGATAAGGTATTGTACATAGAAATGAGACTCGTTCTAGTTTGTGCTGTATAGGGATGTGGAGAGAGAGAGAGAGAGAGAGAGAGAGAGAGAGAGAGAGAGAGAGAGAGAGAGAGAGAGAGAGAGAGAGAGAGAGAGAGAGAGAGAGAGAGAGAGAGAGAGAGAGAGAGGAGAGAGAGAGAGAGAGAGAGAGGAGAGAGAGAGAGAGAGAGAGAGAGAGGAGAGAGAGAGAGAGAGAGAGAGAGAGAGAGATAGCGAGAGAGATAGAGAGAGAGAGAGAGTGTGTTCTGGGGTTACATAATTATTTCCTGTACATTAAAATGACTGGGAATGGCAAATTGACCGTAAAATAATGCTTTATTCAATAGAAAGTGGAGCGGTGAATTGTCCCGCGAAAGAAAGGAAGTGGAGGTCGGTGTCACAGCCACTCTGCGTGACGAGGCTAATGACGACGTGTACGACTCCCCTTCTTGTACGACCCTTCTGGTGCACACCTCTTGTTGTGCCTTGAAACGTCGAAACATAGTGCTGCTGATCATTATTACTATTACTATTATCATTATGGTTATTTTTGTTTACATTATTATTACTATTGCAATTACCAATATTATTATTGTTACTGCTATTGAGGACAAATATAATGTCGTCTCTCTCTCTCTCTCTCTCTCTCTCTCTCTCTCTCTCTCTCTCTCTCTCTCTCTCTCTCTCTCTCTCTCTCTCTCTCTCTCTCTCTCTCTCTCTCTCTCTCTCTCTCTCTCTCTCTCTCTCATCAACAGGAAGGTGTTAAGTTTGAAATGACTTACAAATGGAATAAACTTTTTAAACTTCAAGGAGAAAAGTATCATCAAAAGAGCTTAGTCTTTTTTTCTTTTATTTTGGTGCTGAAACATCACGACTTTCACTTTGAACATTTTCACCAGCTAAACGGACTTGAAACGTTCCCTTAAAGACCTAATCTTCAGAAACGCCTGCAGAATTATGATGAAGCATTCTCAAAGTCTAAAGTTTTACATGTAAATGAGATGTTAATACATTTCCCTTCCCCCACCTTTGCCCAGCTCGAGAATGTTGCTTCAGATCTCACTGAGTATTTTTCTTCTTTCCAGCAAATTTGCTCGAGGAAAGCCTTTGATTCTCAGGGTATAATCTGCATTTAGTAAGTCGGGGCGGATCTGACCTCCGAGCAGGGCTTTAGGAAGACTGTGAGGCGGGAGGAGAAAGGAAAAGGATGAGGCAACAAGGGCCAGGGAAGGAACAGGACGGAAAGACAGAGATGTTGTGGAAGAAATGGACAACAGTGAGAGACATGCAAGTTATGAAGGAAAACAAAATGAAATATACTGTATAAGCGGATACCAGGAAGAGTTACGAACATTAGGTACGGAAAGAAAGCGAGGTATACTGTAAAAGAGGACAACAGTATGCAAATTAGGGACGCTTAGAAATTGGTGAAGGTTTGAAAAGACAACAGTAAGAGATATGCAAGTTACGGACAAAACTCTGATTTTAGTGCAAGTACGGTACACGAAGAGGTACATATGATACAAGAAGACGATTGATGATTCACCGAGGCAGAAACACACAAGAAAAAAATCGAATCAAGGAAATTAAAGTCTTCATCAAGGAAATTAAAGTCTTCACTCCATCATCACTAAAAACCTGAAGACGTCTATCGTGTGTCTCCATTCCCCGCCTTCCTCGCTCCCTCGTCAGCAGAGTTAAGGACGTAAACGAGAGGGCAGACTTTCTCAACGACCCACCCTCGACATTCCTCCTTGACCAATAGCCACTAAAAGGTAAAAATCACACGTTCCTCCGTAAATCTTGAGACTCGTTCATCTCACTTTGCTCGGGACATAATTTCACTTATAAACGTAGGAATTGAAAACCTGCATCGCTAAC
>JACEEZ010000597.1:513639-521139 GCA_016584305.1 Chionoecetes opilio
AGAGAAGAGAGAGGGAGAGAGGAGAGAGAGAGAGAGAGAGAGGAGAGAGATGAGAGAGAGAGAGAGAGAGAGAGAGAGAGAGAGAGAGAGAGAGGAGAGAGAGAGAGAGGAGAAGAGAGAGAGAGAGAAGAGAGAGAGAGAGAGAGAGAGAGAGAGAGAGAGAGAGAGAGAGGAGAGAGAGAGTAGAGAGAGAGATAGAGGAGAGAGAGAGAGAGGAGAGGGAGAGAGAGAGAGAGAAGAAAGAGAGAGAATGTTGTCATAAAATAATGCAAATAAAGCGAGGAAATATAATAAAATACAGAAAAAAAAAAAACCTTGCCCAAAAATACCAAGACAGAAAAGATTCAAAAACAAACAAAAGGAAAAAAAGAGGAGTGACGAATGTGAAATGAAATCACAACACTTATAAAACAAAACAGAGAAGAGGAACAAGAAACATACGAGAGAAGAATAACGAGAAAGGAATAAAAAGGCACAAATGAAGGTACATCACAACAGGCAAAAGATCCAATAAAGAAAGGAAGGGTCAAAAGGGTCAAAAGGGTCAAAAGAAATAAAGAATGTCGTATAAAAATTGTATGAGAAAAAGGAGGGAAAGAATCGAAGCAGAATGTGCGTGTGAAAAAAAAATACAATTCATGGAAGGAAAAATATATGGATGTAAAACGAGAATGGAAGGAAGGGGAAGGGAAGGAAAATAACAAGGGAGGAAAAGGAGAAAAAGAGAGAGGGAGAGAAGGGAAACTTTATCTACTCGCTCTTAATATCTTCTCAGTTTTCTTTTCACTCACTTTCATCTCTTTCCTTCGTCTGTTCGCCTACACAAACAAGCTACATAAACACTGATGTTACATTAATTAACATTATCTATTCAAAGGATAATGAGAAAGACGACCAAAAAATATTACTAATGAGGACGATAATTAACCCTACGGACCCACAATGCCTCGTTTACCGTTTATTACTATTACTGCAACGACCTAAATGATTCAATCTAAAATATAAGAATAGAACTGTGCACCATAAATTGTAGCCAAAAAGAAAACGTTAATTTAGGGTGAGGAGAGGATGGTGTGCGGGCGGGCGGGCGGGAAAAGGGGCGGGAGAGTTGCGAGGGCGAGGGAAGGCGCGTGTGGGCGGCAGGCAAGGGAAGGGTGGTCGTGAGGGCGGAGATCTGGATAATTCGGGTAACGAGGTTCTCTCCTGCAGAACTACAAGCACGATAGGAAGATTCTGGCTAACTCCTCCTCCTCCTCCTCCTCCTCCTCCTCCTCCTCCTCCTCCTCAAAAGGCAAATATGATGTTGGGCTTTATTAAATGCAACTTTGAACATAAAACTCCGAAAGTAATGACACAATTATACATGTCCTTGGTTAGGCCGCACTTGGAATATGCCGTTCAATTCTGGTCGCCCTGTTTCGTAAAAGATCAAGCCAAATTGGAATCAGTGCAAAGAAGAGCAACCAAACAAATTCCATCTCTGCGAAATTCATCTTATGAAGAGAGACTGCGGAAACTTAATATGTTTTCCTTAAAAGATCGTAGAATCCGTGGGGACTTGATAGAAACCTTTAAGATCCTAAAAGGATTTGATGTCATTAATCAAGAGAACCTATTCGAGCTTTCAACTCAAGTGACAACAAGAAATAATGGTTTAAAACTAAACGGTCAACGTTGCATCACCGATCTCCGTAAAAATTATTTCAATGTTAGAGTCGTTGATCGATGGAACAAGTTACCAGCAAATGTTGTCGGAGCCAGCACAATAACTACATTTAAAAACAGACTTGACGCGCACTGTAAAGTAAATGGGTATTGATAATGCGAATTCATATCTAGTCCCCCGTATCGATTAGTTGTAGTGGTAGTGGTAGTTGTAGTTAGTATTTTTCATATCCTATCATTCTGCACTACGAAACTTCCATGCTCCTATCCTCTTTAGGGACATGGTATCATTTTCCAACTGTTTTCTTACATTCAGAAAACATTTCTTACACTCAGATTTACAATAAAGACTTAAAACTTTATAAAAGAAATGCATAATACCAGCTTTTACATTAACGCCGATAACTCCCCGTTCATTCATCACCTTCCTTCATGTTCTAACTATGTGATTTATGCCCTTACAAGCAAGCCACTAACACAAGAGCACAAGTCCTATTTTCAAATTCTCAATATTACCGAATTCCCAATATTTTCTAATTCCAATATCACCAAATTCCAAATATTTCCTTAATTTCGAATGATTCCCCATAATTCCAACTATTTCCCATAGACAATAATCGAGGATCCTAGCATGTCTCCCTTAATTTCCTCTGCGTCCCTGAGGTAGTGACGCCCCTGGGCCATGTATATGTCTTTCTTTTTTTTGCCACGTCAGGCCAGCAACACGGCGACACGACCTTCCACTCGAACCTCCCGTTTTCTTCTTCAGATCATATGAAACATCCAAAACCTAGTCATGTCTCAGCTTTTTTTCATGCCTTGCCCACCGAGCTTCTCTCTCTCTCTCTCTCTCTCTCTCTCTCTCTCTCTCTCTCTCTCTCTCTCTCTCTCTTGCACAGTCTATACCTCAGGAAACTTAATATTAAGACCTCCGCTACCTGCCTTGCCTTCCTCTGAGAGCGGCGGAGTCAATTTGGATCAAGAGAGAGAGGAGGAGGGAGCAGGGGAATGGAGGATGGCAGGGCGTGAGTTCTTTGATCCGCTACGCTCTGACCTGATTACCTCTCCTATCTGCTGCCTCCCTCCCCCTCTCTCTCTCTCTCTCTCCCCCCCCCCCACAACTCTAAACTAAAATCAATAGTGAGCGAGATATTGGATATTTTACAGCTCCGGGGTGACTGATGGAAGCTGACTGGCTATAGAGGACGCTTATGATTGTTAGTGAGGGTGTTATGATGGGGGGATTGGTGATGTGATGGGGGAAAGGGTGATGTGATGGGGGTGATGTGATGGGTGGGATGGGTGATGTGACGGGGGGAAGGGTGATGTGATGAGTTGGATGGGTGATGTGATAGGGGGGATGTGATGGGGGGTGATGGGTGATGTGATGGGGGGATGGGTGATGTGATGAGGGGATGGGTGATGTGATGGAGTAAAGGGTGATGTGATGGAGGTGGTGGGGGTGTTACGTGTGCATGGTTGTAATTCTCTGCGACAACACGAATGACACAAACGATAACGAGCACCAATTCAATTAACAACAAAAAAATGTAAGTCTTTCTCTTTTTCTTCAAACTGATGCCTTAACTTTCCAACTTTTCTCATTATCTACGTACTTTTTTTCCCTTTTTCTTTTTTCCCATTGTTACTTTTCTGTTTGTGTTCCTTCCTTTCCCATCCAAACTTGCCGCCCTTGCAGTCCCCCCTCCCTCCCCCTCCCTCCCCCCACCCACCGAAAGCGCTAGAAACACGGGGAGAAAAAATCACATTCGACTTACAAAACCAGAAACCGTTCCAGTAAATGTCATTGAGAGATTTGGAAATGGCGCCCCACCTTCTTTTTATAAGTCACGCTCACTGAAACTATAGTGAGGGCGATGCAGCACCACCAATAAGAGTCACTTTATGTGTTTGTTCTTCTTCCAACTAAAGGCACTCAAACCATCTATTCTTATAGGATATTATGAAGAGTTTAGTGACTTCAGATAATTATAATAAGTACTTGAGTGCGGTAAAGAATAAGAATTGTGTGTTGCATCTTTTCGTCCCCTCTCTCTTCTTGTAGGACATTAGGAAAGTGCTCGGTGTCCTCAGGCCAAATAAACAGTACGAGGAAATAAAAGAACCTTGCGTACAATATTTTCGTCGTGTGTATAAATTTATAAACAGATTGTTAGAGCCTGGCTGTCCCTAGAGATACTAAACAAATATGTATATATCAGACTAGTAGGCCCCAGTGGTATGTAAAACAAATACTGAAAGAAATACACAATCAAGAATGCCTCAGTATTTCAACGTATAAAATGTTTTGAAACTCACCAGCCTCTTGAGGAAACGAGAACAAAGAGAATATAAGTTACAGTTTATCAAGACTGACGACCCGTGGCAAAAGCAGTGCTGAAAAAAGAGTTTAAAAGTTGCGAGGTTTTGTTTTCTCCCCACTTCCCAGTAAATAAATAAAAGCGAAACACATGCTGAAACCGAGAACCAGAAAAAGGGAGAATGATCCGCTGTCGCCATTGTCAGTGATGCGAGAACGAACCTGGCGAATCAACACGACCAGCCACGCACTCGAAGCAGAAGGCAGCGAAGAAGTGAAGCAGAAGTGTCAACAGAAACAGGGATAGAAAATGTGTGAGAGAGAAAGAAGAGAGAGGAACACGGTGCATGAGAGTGGAGGGAGAGGGGGGAGGGAGGAATGGGGGGAGGGAGAGAGGGAGGGAGGAATGGGGGGCACCGCAGTGAAATATGTAACATGAGTCCCGAGGGAAGAGGAGGGAAAGCCATTTTTGTGATCGCATTAAACGCAACATTTTATACTCGAATGCCCAACCCTTTATTTACCTCGTGACTATTAGTTTATACAAAGCCTCTGACGGTTCGGTAGCGAGGCTTGCGTGTGTGTTAGAGAAGAGGGAAACAATGGATTCAGTAAGTCAATAATGTGGAGAAACTTAACATGTAATCATAATTTTTTTTAATATGAAAACAAGGTGTATTTTTATTTCTTCTTACTTGTATATTTTCACGAACACACACATGTACACACACACACACACACCCACACACACACACACACACGAACACACACATGTACACACACCCACACCCACCCACCCATACACACACACACAACACACACACACAAGATAGAGAGAGAGAGAGAGAGAGAGAGAGAGGGGAGAGAGAGAGAGAGAGAGAGAGAGAGAGAGAGAGGAGAGAGAGAGAGGAGAGAGAGAGAGAGAGAGAGAGAGAGAGAGAGAGAGAGAGAGAGAGAGAGAGAGAGAGAGAGAGAGGAGAGAGAGAAAAAAAAAAAAACACTAGCCCAATACTGATATACCAACCTGATATACCGCTGTGGGAAAAAATATAGGAAAAACCTGGATGGCCTTTGTGTATATCTAAAAAAAATATCGATATTGCCTATACCGAAATACAACAGAAAAACGATAAACCCACTGAGCCTTCCACCACACCGACGCAAAATTCAAACACACACACACACACACACACACACACACACACACACACACACACACACACACACACACACACACACACAGACAGAAAAAAATTGGGAGGGAAAAAATGATGTAACGAAGGAAAAACTCGATTCTCTGTCAGTCAGTTTGAGTTTCTTTTGGTTTGGGTTTATGGTTGAAAATTCGATCTTTTTGGTTTTTACAGTTACTTTCAACACCTCATATCTCTCTCTCTCTCTCTCTCTCTCTCTCTCTCTCTCTCTCTCTCTCTCTCTCTCTCTCTCTCTCTCTCTCTCTCTCTCTCTCTCTCTCTCTCTCTCTCTCTCTCTCTCTCTCTCTCTCTCTCTCATATTCTCCTACACATTGCTCTCCTTTGGTTAGTCATGTGTTACCCCTCAATCTCTCCTCCTCCTATTCCTCCTCCTTTATCCTTCACGTCCTCCTCTTTTCTCGACCTATGGAAACACCCTCCCACATTAGATTTTTCCCCCCCAATAAACGTCACAGGAATATCAATAGAACGTGGAGGCTGAAAAAAGACGGAGGTGGTTTCAAGCGTTACCCTTCCTCTCGGATCTGACAATATAGAAGGTCACCAGGACGAGGAGCCCTTGAATGCGTGGTCGTCCTGGTTGTTCTGGTTGTTTTTCTCACCAGCGGCGCCTCGATGAAGAGTAATGGTGAGTCGCGTGATGATGTGGCAGCTGCTTCACCACGTCGGAGCGAGGAGCAGAATGTATGAGTGGGGAATGAGAAGCGAGATGAATGATGGTTGGTTGTGTAAAAGATGTGTGTGTGTGTGTGTATTCATCTTCTAGTTGTATTCATCTAGTTGTATTTTACAGGGCCAGAGCAATGCTCGTGTGGCCCCGTCTCCATATCAACATTTTTATCATTCATCCTTAGTGCTTTGTGTTGGCCGAAGCCAGCACCCCGGAGAGCAGGTCACAAACCCCGGCTAACACCCGGTACCCATTCACTGCTGGGTGGACAGGGGCTAGGGTTTTAAGGAAACAACCCATCTGTTTCCGCTCCGCCCGGGGATCGAACCCGGGACTTCTCGGTTGTGAACCGAGCGTGCTATCCCTTACACCATGGAGTACCCTAAATGGAGTGTGTGTGTGTGTGTGTGTGTGTGTGTGTGTGTGTGTGTGTGTGTGTGTGTGTGTGTGTGTGTGTGTGTGTGTGTGTGTGGATAGAGAAATAATATATTATATATATTATTATATAATGATATATAAGAGAGAGAGGAGAGAGAGAGAGAGAGAGAGAGAGAGAGAGAGAGAGAGGAGAGAGAGAGGACGAGAGAGAGAGAGAGAGAGAGAGAGAGAGAGAGGGAGAGAGAGAGAGAGAGATTTGAATGGAGGAATGTAGTTTCAGGGGTAAAAAAAATAATCTAGGGCCAGTTGAAACGGAAAATCCAATTTGAATAAGCTGCGGCTCGAAATGTTTGATATTCCAACCACCTCGGATCGTGTTGCAATGTTCTCACGTGCCTTCGCTTTTTTTTCCCTTTTTTTTTTAGGGGGGGGGGGGGCAGGTATAAATACGACGATTTAAATTTCTTTATATACTCAATTATTTTTCATCATATGTGACTTTCCCCTTCCCCCTTCCCCTTCAAGACGGTCTTTTCTCTTCGTTTAGATATGAAATGTTGCTTTTTATGGGTTTTATCTTTATCTATCGCCGTTTCAGGGACATCCTTCTGGCTTACTCCCAAAAACTCTCGTTAAAAGAACTCCTCAAAGAGTCCCCAACGCGGCAACTTTCACACACTCTCAAGCTTGCCTCGTTTCGCTCCCCGCAGCCCAGCATCCAACCTACAAAAGACACCTAAACACGGGCAAGTTCACGCCATCCCGGGCTAACAATGCAGGTGGTAACGAGACAACTCTAGTTTCTTGGTGAGGGTTTATAGGCCTAAAAGAGACAATTTCCTCATTACCAGAAGATAATGGTGCTTTCCTTACTCTGGGAGGGGTTGTAGGCGGTGCGGGAAGGGACTGGACTCAAGTGCGGGAGCTGGTAGGGTGAGAGAGGTCGCCGATCTTACTGCCAGCCTCGGTGAAGTGCTGGACGCAGAAGTTTTACACAACATGTTCCGAGCATTAAGGTGTAAGAGGGTATTAAGGCCTAGTGTGTGCGGCAGCGCTGGAGCCTCCCGTCGGGGTGACTATGCGGTGTTGAGAACGAGCTCGTTACCGGAATGACCCAAGACTGAGACGCACAGTGAGAAGGTTGCATGAACCAGCGATGCCACGTACCCAAGTGCCACAATGGGTCATATTGGGTCACTGTTTCATCAGGATTTTGAGGACTGAGGTCTGTGGCGACGTCATACATTCTGAAT
>JACEEZ010000597.1:528639-536139 GCA_016584305.1 Chionoecetes opilio
CTATAGCTGGCGAGGCACATGTAAGGATTCATGAAGGGTCGTTGCTATCACTAGTGTTGGACGCTTGTACTTGTTTTGTCTGTCACTTTTATTTCCGGAGTTTTATCATCACAGGCAATGATGGCGATACGAGGCGTGTGGGAAGCGATAGGGCGTAAAAAGAAGCTAAAAAATAAAGTGGGCTAAAAAGAAGCTGAAAAAAAGGTGGGCTAAAAAGAAGCTAAAAAAAAAAGTGGGCTAAAAAGAAGCTAAAAAAAAGGTGGGCTAAAAAGAAGCTATAAAAAAAGGTGGGCGTAAAAAGAAGCTAAAAAAAAAGGTGGGCTAAAAAGAAGCTAAAAAAAAGGTGGGCTAAAAAGAAGCTAAAAAATAAGTTGACAGGAAAATATCATCCGGGTATAAAGATTGAAAAATGATGTGGGATGTATAGAGTTCATTCTAGCTATTTATTTTTATACAACTATAGCGTTCGTAATTGCCATTACGCTCCACATCACGAAAATTTAGACGAATAAGCGAACGCGCGACTCACAAACAGGTTCATTGCCAAGCCTTGAACTGTTCCTCATCGGAGACCAGATTTCCGCCTTGTAAGCCATTCACACGCCGATGGGTTCTCGTGCGGAAAATAACTGCCGTCATTTGTTTCAGTATTTCATAGAGCAATGGGCAAAGCGGCGACTCGAGCCAGGTTGTGCGCGGCTGATGCAACAACACCCGAGCACTCACTAATTCTTATTCACCGGCGGGCGCGTTTTCCCTACACTCACTCCCCTGTCAGGCCGCGATGACTGATGCAGGCGTGGCGGCGGGTTAGCGGCGTGGCTGGTGCAGTGCGGGCGCCTGGTTATTGCTTCTGTCCCCACAATTAATGGTTATAGTTGTTTATTGTAGATTCTGTAGGCGGGAGTTGGTGCGGACTATGGGAAGCCAGCTGTGATTTGTGGGTGCGTGGTGTCACTGGGACTGAGACTATAGCGAGGCCCGGACGTGGCTCGAGGGAATATTGTTGTTCGCTTATATTGTAGCTGACGGGATTAAGAGTTTTCCTTTTTTGGAAGTCATAATATCAAGCTATGTTTATGATACTCCTGCTGCCGTTTGCAATGTTTACTTTCTTACTAATTTACTCAAGCGTCTGTAAAGAAAGGGAGGTGCCACGGGTCCCCTGATCGATTCGTAATAAATCATGAGTAAATGTCTGAGTTGGTCCTGCAATACCGGGGTTCCCTACACCACACACACACACACACACACACACACACACACACACACACACACACACACACACACACACACACACGCACGCACGCACGCACGCACGCGCGCACACACACACACACACACATACACACACACACACACACGTATACACACACACCGCAGATTCCCAGGTCAAGTTGCCTCCAATCTTTGCCTGATCCAATCTTGCCGACGCCCGCCAAATACTGAGAGCCAATTCCCTTCATCCCGCTATAACGCAATATCCCTCGCCCTTGTTTCGACGTCCCGATCCAGTCTGCTCCTTACACGGATCACCTCCTCCCCTGCATCACCCGTGCTTCATCAGCCTTCACTCCCCGCCACGCGAGACCGACACACGCACAGACAGTATTGCACATCTATCCTTCGCCTGATTTTCGTCTTATTGGAGAGATATCTTTAGGGAAATAAAAGTGTAATGACCTGGTGCTAGAAGGAGTAAGGTAATTTCATCATTTCCTCCATTTCACAGTTACGAGGTCTGAGTTACTGGGTGTGTATTATAATGTTGACTTACTTACGCCTCGAGTACATACCTGGCAGGTTGTATCTGAAGTGCGCCGTAGTAATCATGCCGAGTGAGATAATCTGACAACCAGATGGCGGATCTTCACGCCAATGAGACGTAAACTCAAATTACAGCCGAGGCGCGTCGGTGGCAGCCTCCACGGCGGCGGAATCCATTATGTTGTGTCCCATGGGCGTCAGCAGCTGGCCTGGCATGCTCACTCTTTTCCACACTAATATATTTCCTTATTACATTTCCAAGCACGCCCCTAACGTGCCTTGGTGTCAGCTGACGTGTTATGAGGGGAATCATGCTGCATTATGTGACGCATGGCCTCAGGTATGAAGGATGGAAGTCACATATATTTGTGCAAGCTTCAGATATTTTGCTTTTTGTATATACGTATATACAAATCAATAAGATCAACGTCACACGATGAACAAAGGGATATGATTACCCATGGTGTATCTGTAAGTAAAGCAAGTAGCAAGGACGCGGAGAGACGAGAGGATAAAAGAATAATGAAAACCAGAGGCACGCGCGTGTTGTCCTTGTCAGGCGCCACACGGTGAAGCAACAGGAATGGCAGACAACGCGTCACCGCTCACCGCGACGCAGACTAATTCATTCAACACAATGTTTTCAGACCAAAAACAAACACAGAAAAATGTCGGAACGTTAAGTCAAGAGCCTTTGTTATGACCGTGACCCCTCCACGCCCACCCGACCACACCCGCCCACGGCAGCCCACGGCAGCGCACGAGGCGCGGCTCCCACGGGCCAGCCGGCAGCCGCCTCGCAGCAACGGACGTGCCTTGCCGGCGGGAGAGTCACGGCGTTGTCGCAAAACTGGAGAAAGTGACAGAGAAAGCTTGTCGTCGCTCAAGGCAGAAAACAAACCACCGACAACACTATCGCTTGTTTTCCATTAGAGTCGCCAACGCCTTCATTGCCTCTGGTGGGCCTTCCCCGAGGGTAAAAACAGTATTAACATCTCGCAGGGTCGTGTACTTTGTGTTTTGATGTGTCAGCTTCTATACATGTAAATATAAATGCATCCTCATCCACCCTGCACGTATACATACATGTAAATATGTGAGGCAATGCAATTCATGTATTCCATTACGGTCTGTTGACGTTCCTTGGCGGTGACTGCACATCCTGCCGCCCACCACAGCCCTCCATCATGCACGAACGAACACACCCACACAGCCAAGGAACAACAACCGTTTACTATCGTTCCTTTCACAAACACAGTTCCAAACACGTAAGTAAGCCATCACTACATTGTTCTGCACTTGTTCCATCAGCAAGGCATCGCATGGTACAGCATCACCATGGTACAAGAACCGTACCTGTCTACGCCGCCAGACAATCCCATCCCGTACCCGTACCACCGGAAGCAAACTCGTTCTCAAAGTATTCGTACGAGATCGAAGAATCAAACGGACCGAATAAAGAGGCGACACAAAACTTGCCTCGTTTGTTTCCAGGACAACGGCAAATACGAGACCTTTGTTCCCGTATTCCCCAAAGTATATCACCCCGCCTAAGGTAAATAATTCAAAGCGCATTTCTATCATGTCAAGCAATGGTATAATGTGGGCCAATGTAAAATATTAAGAAGCAACATTACGGAGGGGGGAAGGGAGTGGGACGGGACGGGAGGGAAAACAACGGAATAAAGCAAAGCCGAGTCTCCGCCATAAGCCGGCTGGATAATACCGATCAAGACGGCGGCAAGGAAAGACGGAATCTCGCGGGCTTTCACAGTTCACTGGCTGGCTGACAGGAGGCAGTGAGGCGCGGCACCACTTCGCCGACAGAAGCGCTAGCTGGCACGCCCGCCCGCCTGCCCATACACCCCCCCCCCCCCCCACACACACACAGATTAGATTAGATTAGATATTTCATTGACCACACCAATACAAAGAAAATTCACATACTACATATCCTATGATCCAACAAAAGAATACATAATTATGATGAATAATTAAATTATAAATCTGCACTCAACCTAAAGATTCACGCATATATCCGTAATATTTTGTATATAGCTGTACAAACATCATCATCGGTCATTGTTCTTGAGAATAAATCATAGATACTTTTGATACTATAAACGTTGCGAACATCACTAGATAAGGGACACTCAGCCATGACGTGTTCTTCGGTCTGTATCTTGCCGCAGGGACACAGCCTCTCATCCACCGGGAGGCGGCCGCGTCCCCTCCTATTCCACCTGCCTGCCTCTATAGCTAACGAGTGAGCTGACACACGGAAGCTGTAAAAGCTATTCTATGTAATTCGCTGATGTTATGCTTACCAATATACAAAGATTGCACTGTTAAGTTGGGATTCATCACATTTAAGTAGGTTATTCTTCTTGATGATGCAGAATGCATGATGTTATTTTTAAGTGTATCCATTGCTTCTGCACAGTCATCAATATTATTGTTTATAAGATCTGACACATAAGCCTTGGTATTATAGCTCGTGTCCAGTACGATTCGCAAAGCAAAGCCTAAAGGGTCATCATCCATCCTGGATCGCTCCGCGAACATATTCGCAAAAAAAAATCTTTGTCTACTTTTAACAAGAGCTTGTATAGAACATTGAGTGATTTTGCCATCTTTATTGCTTGAGAAGGCAACGTATGCAGCATGTATTTTATCAGGATCAGGTCAGATATACTTCACCAGATGGTTACCAAGGACGCGTTGCTATGGCCCAACTGCGCATGCGCAAATCTGGGTTGGGGCGGCCTAGGCACTTCAATTTGTCATACTTTATTTGGCAAAGTCCAAAGGGTACTGCATCTCAATTTCATGACATGAACTGCCCTGGCATACTCATAGACACTGTGAAACCCACCTCATGGTTGCAGAAGTAGTATTAAGACGTTATTTGGCCACACAAGTCAGGAACCGTTGAGAACCGTCAGCCCGTTGTTTTGCTGCTCGCAACGCCCTCTATACACACCACACACACACAAAACACCACCTCGCAAGGACTCCTCATTTCTCGTACTCCATCGCTGATCTCCATGTGCTCCTACAGGCTGGTCTCCTGCTCCACATATTTACTGATCGCCTTCCTTGCCTCACTTAGGAACTCCATCCATACTTTTTCTTCTTCAAATTCCCTGTAACAGGTTCTTAGGAAGTTATGACTTGCAATGAAGGTGTTGAAGTTCAGTAACCTTTTCAAATGTTTTTTTTTAATGGGGGAAGGGTAGTCATTCACATCAGTCTTTCCTATACTAAGAATTTCTGCAGTATAGCACGACGAGTCTTTCCTATGAACACTTAACAGACACCCAACACGACCCATTTGCATCGCCTCACCTTCTTGGCTTTTTTCATGATCAAGCTAACAGACATGTAACGACTAGTAAAGTAAAAGAAAATATAATAAATCGGTATCTTGTATGAAACTGTTAAGACTGGCTAGAAGTAAACCTTTTCGAGCAACATAATCTGATGTTTAATGTTCTCTTTTCACACTTGAGAAGAGACACAATACTGTTAGCGTCACGACCACCACCACCACCACCACGTATACTTGCAGAACATGAACAAAACGTGATACTTTCTCGTCCCGTTAGTGCGGTACAGCGATGACCTTAAACGACATTCAATAATTGTGTGTTATCACGTACAGACAGAGAACGTGACGACAGTTTTTACGAAGATTTCTTTTTTATTTTTGTATTCACCAAAATGTCAGAGTGGAAGGGAGCATGAGTTGCGGAAGGTCTTACGATAGTGACAATGAATACCAATAAGATCACCGGGGCTTACGAGACGAGGGTTGGTAACTGACACTGCGCTGTATCGTGTATTCATTCAAAGGCTTTGTAACTTACAAGGACCACCGCACTCAAGGCCGTAGGTGTGTGTGTGTGTGTGTGTGTGTGTGTGTGTGTGTGTGTGTGTGTGTGTGTGTGTGTGTGTGTTGTGTGTGTGTGTGTGTTGTGGTGGTGTGTGTGTGGTGTGTGTGTGGTGTGTGTGTGTGGTGTGTGTGTGTGTGTGTGTGTGTGTGTGTGTGTGTGTGTGTGTGTGTGTGTGTGTGTGTGTGTGTGTCTCATTTGTGATTTTAAAGGCGAATTATTGCAGTCTTTAAAATGTTCGACCTCCTAAAATATATAAATCAATGTATCCCAAAATCATTTAGAATCACGTCATTAGTAACGGTACGCTCCTAAAAGACATCCAGAAAAGTCCACACCAGCGTTCACCTCACCTCTCACCAGTCATGTTTTCTCACCTAGTCTTTGTACTACTCATTCCCCTTCTTCCCTCCTCACACCTTACCTGTTTTCTCTCCTACCTTTATTTACCTTGCAGAGCCCTCCATTCCCCCCTACCTGCATCCTACACATCCTCACCACCCTGCTTCATCCTCACCTCACCCTGTATCTACCCTGCATAGTGCATACCCCTCTGCACCTGCCTACAGCCTACACACCTGTCTTGCTACATTCCCGCACGTCATCTACACAAACCTACCTACCTTCCTACCCTCAAAGGCCCTCCCGGTGTTGCCAGTCATGCTCTCTCAGCGGTAACCTTCCACGCACTCAGTTCCTGCATCCTTCGCTAACCTTCGCCATCCCACTCCTACTCATCGTAAACCACCTCTACGCTTCATTACATAATATTGTCTTCCCTCCTCGGTATTTTAAACACATTTCTCTCTGTTTGACTCCTTCGCCTCCTCCACCTCCACCTCCACTGCCTAAGTTATCACCGCTGTATCCTGTTTATGGACATGTGTGTGGAGTAGGTGGTGGTGGAATTACCCTGCCTTGTTTAACTTCATCGAACTCTTTACCACCACCACCACTTCCACTTCCACCTCCCTTATCTCTTTCTTCTACCATCCACCTCCCACCACCACCATCACCACTACTACCACTACTACTATAACTGTCATCATTCCCCACCACCATAACTACTATAATTCCCTTTATCACCACCACTCCTACTGCAATCCGTCTACCACTACCACCACCACTACAACCAGGGACCATCAACCCCACCCTCCTTTTAAACACATAAAATCCCGTCCATTACAACTACACTCACCACTCCTACCACCACCACCACCAACAACAACACCACCACCACCACCACCATCACCACCACAACTAGCATCGTCATCACCACTGCTAAACAAAAAAAATAGTAGTTCATATACTATCATCAATATTGTTATTATTACCAATACTATTATTATTATTACTTTTACCAAGGGCAAATCACATCACTTTATGATTTTTTGATTAATGAAAACTCACATATAGGTAAGTGAATAGACAATCTTTTAACTCCGAGCAATAAATATTCGAGTTAATTACGTTTCCACAGAAATTGGATTCATTACTCATATGCAATGGGATATATTTTTCATATTTTTCACCCTCTCTCTATTTTTCTATTTTCCGTTCACCGACTCCAAACCGTTTCGTGATCAATGGACAATGTCGGAACGGTTCCCCGCCGCACAACTTTCACCCAATACTCCATCACGAAACTAGAAAAAGCTGCAACACGGGGCCTTAAAACGTACTGCTATGACAAGGAGGTTAATAATTCAGCTGTTAATGGGCTAGCGCGACGTAGCGGCTGGCTGGATGGCCGCAATAACGTCATGGCGGCAGATAAGGCAACGGTGAAGGCGAAGAAAGGGAAGCTACACGAAACGAGGAAAGAATGGAAAAGATGCCG
>JACEEZ010000597.1:541139-548639 GCA_016584305.1 Chionoecetes opilio
TTTTCTTAAGCGAAACACTTCAGCATTACACTTGCCTTCACCTTCAGTCACATATCCGCCTCATGCCTTCACTTTCTCCTTATTTCACATCACTTTCCGCTGCCACATTTCCCTCCCGCTGCTCTTTCCCAGCCTCGAGACAGCAGACGGGACACAGGGACGGGGAGGGAGGGGAAGAGAGGGGAGGAAGAGGAGGGGAAGGGAGGGGAGGAGGAGGGGAGGGGAATAGAGGGGAGGGGAGTAGTGCTTATTTGGTTGGGTGACTTTGACATGACTGGGGAGAGAGGGGACAACATGAGGGAGAGAGAGGGAGAGGGAGAGGGAGAGAGAGAGAGAGGAAGGATCCATCTCCCAATGAAGGCTCCTCGGCGGTCCTGCCTAAAAGCATCCTTGTGTTCCGCGATATAAAGTATTTTCCTCTCGTCTTAATCCTCAACTTCCTCAATTTATTCCACGTTATCTTAACATGTCTTTGGCTATAAATCCTCTGCATTATGTGAGGCTTAAGTGACTCGCTGTTATACTCTTAAAAGAAGTAACCGCCTACAAAACAGGTTCCCAGTGTTGTTGTTGGGTGGTAGTGTTTCCCAGAGTTTCCTTCCTCGCACGGGTTTTCCAGTGTTGCATCAAGCTTGTTCCAGCGGTTCCCCAGCAGTGCCAGGGAGCTGCTGCGTCAGGCCAAGGTGCAGCGGCTCGTAAAATTGGAGGGCAGAAACACCCCCAGCTCCCCTCCTACACCTCCCAGGACACACACACGTCTCCCCCCAACCCCGCCCGCCCGCCAGTTTGTCAAGTATTTCTTTTTCAACGCAAATCACACGGCAACGTAACTGAGGTGGCGGGAGTGTAAGAACTATAGGTGGTTGCCTGTTTCTTACTATACGATATATATTCAACAACTCAAGATCATAGTTTAACGTGAATATCAATCATACTTTTACATTTAGGATCAAAATTTAGTATAAGCAGATGATACTTTCTACATAACATAAGATAAACATGAGTAAAGTCTGCTGCCACATTAGACTTATGTATTAATGGCCTAAGCAATACCCTCGTCCTAATTCCTCCTGAAGGTATGAAATTCAGGAAGGGTGAAGAGACGGGGCACCTCCCTCGCCTAGGGGGATGCCGCGCTCCACCTCATAACCTCCTTGCTAATTATATCACTTACATGCTGGAAAATCTAATCCGATTACTCTCAAGTTTTCTTTGATAATCTCAAGTAAGAGCCTCGGAGGTGGTGTGTAGAAGGAAGTGGAGAGAGAGAGAGAGAGAGAGAGAGAGAGAGAGAGAGAGAGAGAGAGAGAGAGAGAGAGAGAGAGAGAGAGAGAGAGAGAGAGAGAGAGAGAGAGAGAGAGAGAGAGAGAGCTGGAGGGTGGCCAACCAAGACGAAGCAATCTTCCTCTTTTTCTTCCTTCTCCTGCTTCGCCAATTACTCTGCCTCCTCCATTCCCTCCTCCTCCTCCTTCTTCCTGATTTTTTCCCCTGTCCTTTACTTCGCTTGGATCATCTTAGTTTATCGGTAAATGTTTGCGTTTCACATTTATTACTGAATCCACAACCTCCTCTCACTATCTTCATCTCTTCATGTCCTCCACTTCCTCCTTCCTCCTTCCTCTTCTTGTCTTCTTCTTCCTCCTCCTCCTCCCGTTCTTCCTTCCACTTCTTGTCTTCCTCTTCCTCCTCCTCCTCCTCTATTTCCTCTTCCTCCTCTCGCAGTGACACAAAGTTTATAATACCCGGTTTATCTTCAGCTCAGTTATACCTTTCAAACTAACTTCACTACTTCATGCACTGCTCCCTCCATCACCCCCAACCTGGCCTTTCCCCCCACTCTCAGGGCCTCCCTCCCTCCCGAACCCATCATCGAGTATAAGAGGAGAGAGAGAGAGAGGAAGAGAGAGAGAGGAGAGAGAGAGAGAGAGAGGAGAGAGAGAGAGAAAAGGAGAGAAGAGAGAGAGGGGAGGAAAATAGAGAGAGAGAGAGAGCGAGAGAGATAGCGAAGAGAGAGGGGGCTGCAAGGGGACCCTGAGGTTCAAAGGAGCAGATGCAGAGAGAGAGCCCAGAACTAGTGAAAAAGAGAGAGCAGAAGAGAAAAGGAGAGGAGAGAGAAGAAAGAGAGAGGGATTAACTCGAACTTTCACTCTCATTCAAACTAATACATAACACCATTTCCCTTTTCAATACCAAGCAAATGGTATTTTAAAAGATATTATGCTTGACTATACAAGATTAAAACATGCACTTGAGTTGTTATTATTTGTTGCTACGTACGAGAAAACAGTTAAAAGGAACCTCTAATAACGTCTTACTAACCATTATCTTAACTACCCTCATCACGTGTACAGTACTTCCCGTATATCTACCCAGTTTCAGAGCCGTAGTTAGGGAGAGTTTGGCCATGCTCGGTCTAGACAGCGCCATATTGCCTCTATGCTCCATTGCTTCCAGTTCTGTATATTTTAATGAAGACGTTACAAAAAACTCTACCCAGTCTGCCCCGCACCCACTGTCACTTTTTGGTCCCCTTTCAAGGACAACCCACACACTCCACTCTCACTGTTTAAAGAAGACCCTCCAGCCAGTCAACACTCACCCATCCATTGCAGGAATTGTTGCCCCGTCACCGATTCTCTTCAGATTGACCTCACACCTCTAATTTTAGCATTGTAATCCCTTCTGCCTCTCTCTCTCTCTCTCTCTCTCTCTCTCTCTCTCTCTCTCTCTCTCTCTCTCTCTCTCTCTCTCTCTCTCTCTCTCTCTGTCTCTCTCTCTCTCGATGCCCCCCCCCCACACTGCTCCTTCCACGCTCTACGATATGGATTTTATGCATCGCTTTTCGCTTTTACGTAAAGCTCCGAGTGCCTTCGCGCATACATTACCGCCGCTGCAGGACCGCAATGCCCACATACACTGCTGAATGGGGGAGATGCGAGGCACAGGAATGGGTTAAGGAAATGGCCATGGAACATATAACATACCACAAGCTGAGGCCGCGAGGTATAGGAAGCTACATTAAGGAAATACAAGATATATAAAAGACTACTTTGAAAGGCATATATACTAAGCAAATGATACTAGAAAAAGGAGGATATTTACAAATAGAGAAATAAAAAGTCATGTTCAGGTGATGAAGTCAAACGAGTCTTGGTTCTTCTCTCTCTCAAGTAAAGGTTAAAGGGTAGGTATTCACAAAGGTGGCAACAGTGGAGGGTATCGGGCAGTAAGTGGCTTCGAAGGACGCTCTGATAATAATGAGTCTGATATAGACGAAGGGTACGGTGATGGAGGGAGGCGCAGCCAGTCATTCCCGGCCACCCAAAGGCAGTTTTCTCACACACAATTGCTAGTCAGTGCAAGGAACATTACTCTCAGGCAAGCTAGGAGGCGGCACTGTGCTCGGGGAAGTACCGCCATCACACTCAAGGCTGGAAGGACAAGTTTTCTTTATTACCACCACCAAAAAAAATTACATCTTACCAGCTGCTTCCCCGTGGCGCGAAAAAGTGACCTTCATGGGACCTAAAGCAAACCAGACATGTACACGTAAGTCTCTCAGGTATCGTTGGACCGCAGACAAGGAAAAACATAAGAAAAAAGCAGGAATATGACGATTGTTTTCAACCACTGAACCCGCTCGCTTGACGGGACGGTAAGGAAGGGGTGGGGGTGGGGGGGTAATGTATGTAGCTCCCCATAACCAGTGAATCTATCCATCATTACTGGAAGATGAGCAAAATCAACTAATCATTTATAAGGACACGGAGCCATTTCTAAACACGCGGTGAAGTCAAAGAAAATGAAATGATATTTTTTTTTTATTTTCACCACGGGCGTGAGGATAGCAGTGTGCAGTGTCTAGTTAAATAAGCACACGAGCCTGCACCTTTGTTTCCATGGTCGTGTGGGGTGCTTCGGCCGCGGGAAGGACAACTGGGCATGGTCTAGGAGGGCAGAAAAAGGGAGGTGGTTACGGTTTGTCCTTCCAGCAGAAACCTTGGCGTGGACACGTGAGGGCATGGAGTGAGGGTACAATTAAGACTCACCCACCAACTCATCGCCCATACGCCCATACAGTTACTATAATAAAGCTCAAGTATCTAAAGAACAAAGATTCATGGTATATTCAAGCCTTAAGAATAGCCTAAGATCTAAGGAAGCTTTCTAGTTTTCTTCTTTCCTGTTCGGTGTTGTCCTGGATCCTGTTCTGTAAGGCCTCTTCCCTCAGGACCCTGCATGCCTGATCACCCACCATGCCAAAAGTTAACCTGCGGCGGCCTCTCGCATAAATGTTTTAAAATACGCCATTGGAACCGCCTTAAGAAGCCGCAGGCCGGCCTTTTTTCCTGGTGGTTTTGGATTTTTTGAAGCCCCTTTTCCCCTTCCCCTCCTCCTTTCCTCCCTCCCTTCCTCCCCCCTACCTCGTAAAATGAAAAAGGGAGACTTCGGGAAAAAGGAACCCGGGATCCTAATGTTTTAAAGAGGTTTAAAAAAACCCCCTTTCCTTTTCCCCCCTTTCCCCTTTTCAAGATTCATGCCCCACGGAACAGGGGAAAAAGGGGGAAAATTTAAGAAAAAGCGGAAAACCTTCCCGCCGTTTTAATTTTCCCAAAAATTTTAAACAATTTTAAAGGGAAAAGGCATGGGGGGAGAAAAGGGAAGAGAGGGAAAAGGGGGAAAGAAGGGGGAAAGAGGGAGGGTTTTCCAAAACCAAAAGAAAAATTTTTTAGAAGGAAAAAAGGGGGGAGAGAGAGAGAGAAGAGAGAGCAGGGGAGAGAGAGAGGAGAGAGAGAGAAAGAGAGAGAGAGGAGAGAGAGAGAGAGAGAAGAGAGAGAGAGAAAAAAGAGAGAGGAGAGAGAGAGAGGGGGAGAAGAGAGAGAGAAGAAAAGAAAAGGGGAGAGAAGAGGAGAGAGAGAAAAGGGGGAGAGAGAGAGAGAGAGAGAGAGAAAAAGGAGAGAGAGAGAGAACGCTATCCCAATTTTCTCAGGAGAGACGTCTGATTGACACACTCGCCCCCAAGGCACCAGATTACCTTTCTCCTCAAGACCGAACCTCCCCCCGCTTGTTTGCCCCATCCCCTCTCCCCTTCTCCCCCCTCTCTCTCCTCCTCTCTCTCTCCCCCCTCCCCCTTTTCTCTTCTCTTTTCTCCTCCCCTCTCTCTCCCCCTCTCTTTTAATCAACCCCTCTCCCCCTTTTTTCTCCCCCCCCCCGTAACTTTCTACTCCCCCCCCCCAAAAGACCCCCGCTCCCTTTTTCCCTTTTCTTTTTTTCCCCCTCCTCTTTAAACCCTTCGCCTATGTTATCTCTGGGCCCCGGGAAAATATGTTTTAAATACAAAACCCTTTATAGTTTTGTTTATATTTTTCAGTCGTTTAAGTTCTAAATATTTCCGCACAGAGTTTTTGTTTATTTTTTTGGGGATAAAAATAGTAGAGGATGGAAAGGAAGATTGTGTGTGTTGTGTGTGTGGGGTGTGTGTGTGTTTTGTGTGTTGTGTGTTGGGGTTTTGGGGTGTGGGGTGTGTGTTTGTGTGTGTGTTGGGTGTGTGTGTAAATGGACTTTTAATTAAAAACAACACAATGAAGCGCCCCAAATAAAAAAAAAAAAACGATAATAGAAATCATTTGGTTTTTTTTTGGGGGAAATTAAAAAGAAATAATAAAATTTAAGAAATTAAACAGTAATAATGAAAAACACGTGTCATAATTAACCTGTCTCTTTCACCCCCACGGGGGTCCGAAAAAATGACGTAAAATTTGAAACGAGCAAATGGAGTAAGGTGTTGACATATGAAATACAGATGGCGTCACACACACACACACACACACACCCCCCCACACCACCCCCACAACACACACACCACCCAACAACCCCACACACACACCCCACAACATAAAACCACCCACAACACACACCACACAACCCACAACCCCACAAACAATTGCCAAAAACACACATAACAGTTCCAACACACATCCACACACCTTAAAGAAAAAAATATTGAAAAACTAAACGTGACTTCAAATGGCGCCCACAACACACCCCACACACACACACACACACACCCCAACACACACCCCACCACACACACACACACCCCACAAAAAACACACAGCACCCCACATCCCCAAAAAAAGAAAACACACAAAACACACCAACACACACGACACAAAACCCACGACCACAACCCCACACCCACACACAAAACACACAGCCACCCCACACAACACACCGCCCAACCACACACCAGACACAAACACACCACAAAACCACCCAGGTACCCATTGAACGCTCAACTTTCATTTTTCTTCCCCTTTTTCCCCTTTTCGGGCTTTTCCCCTTAGTAACCTTTGCCGCCAAAATAACGCCCCCCAAGGTAAGAGGAAAATTTACATTTTCCGTTAAAAGGAGTTGTATTATATGTATTTTTGTTTCCTGTATGAACCCCGACAAGAGAGCGCCACACCCCTTTATCTGCTTCCAACAAGACGCAGTCACACCTAGAGCGTTGATCAGCCTTTATTTCCCTTTGATTTCCCGGCGCAACACTCGAGGCAGCGTGCAGATCCGCGGCCCCGTCTGGCGTGGTGTCCGCTGGTCCTAATCTTCCACACAATAGTTCCCAATCTGTCCCTACCAAGATGAGTCGGTCAAGCGAACCACCTGATCTACTCTCTCTCTCTCTCTCTCTCTCTCTCCTTTTCTCCTCTCTCTCTTCTCTCCTCGTCTCCTCTCTCTCTCTCTTGTCCCTTTTTTTTTTTTTTTTTTTTTTTTTCGTCCCCGAAACCTTCTCTCCTCCGCCTCCTTCTCTTCCTCATTATTTTTTTCCTTCTCCTCCTCCTTTTCCTCCTCCTTGTCTTCTCGTTCACTTCATCCACTCTGTTTCATTTTTACTCTTGAAAGTTTCTCCCCGCCCTTTTCCCCCCCCTGCCTTCCTCCCCCCTCTTCCCCCTCCCCAAACCCCTTTCTCTTATGCCTCCCTCATTTCCTTTTTCTGGCTATTTTTTTCCTCTCTCTCCCCTCTCTCCTTTTCTTCTCATTTTCTCCTCTCTTTTCTTCTTCTCTCTCCTCCTCTAACCTCACCCCCCCCCCTTATGGAAAAGGCTACGGGGACGTTGGTGACTGGGGGTTTTATATTCTCACCCTTCGATCTTTGCCTTTCACAAAACCACACTTTCTTTTTCTCTCTCCCTCCTTCTTCCCATCACATTTCCTTTCTATACTCGAGCCTTTTCCTTTCTATCTCCTCCTCATTCACACTCTCTTACAATTGCGGGTTTCCTCCAATACGTCCTTTTCCCCGACTTCTCCTTCTCCTTGACTCCTCCTGTCCTCCTCCGCCTTTCACCTTTCTCTTTCCCGGGGGAAAAGTCTCTTTTACTTCAAAAAAAAGAATCGTGGGGTGTCCCCCCTTTAGAGAGGGGAGAGGAAAAGAGAGAGAGAGAGAAAGAGAGAGGGGAAAAGAGAGAGAGAAGGAGAGAGAGAGAGAGAGAGAGA
>JACEEZ010000597.1:558639-563639 GCA_016584305.1 Chionoecetes opilio
TGAGTATAACGCCTCGCTTCACTTACAACCCCACGCCCATGAGTATAACGCCTCGCTTCACATACAACCCCACGCCCATGAGTATAACGCCTTGCCTCACTTACAACCCCACGCCCATGATAAACGCCTCGCTTCACTTACAATCCCACGTCCATGAGTTATACGCCTCGCTTCACATGACGCCAGCCACATGTAGTATAGTTGCTACTACACCCCACGTGCCTGAGTAATACCCTTTTCATACCCCAGATGATTAAATAGCGCCTTCCAGCACTTAAACCCACCCCCATGAGATACCTCCCTATGAAACCCACGTATGTAATTTGTTGCCTAACTTAACCGCATAGTAAAAGCGTTATACAACACGCCCATGAGCAAACCGCTTCACTTCAACCCACTGTTTAACTCCTTCGTTCACTTACGAACTTCACGCCATGGGAACACTTGCCTCACTTAGCGCCTCAGCATCTATGTATCGCCTGACTAAAAAAAAGTAATAACCCTCGCTTCCTTACTTAGGCCACGCCCAGACATAACGCCTTTCCTTTGAAACCCACCCCTGAAGAAAACGCAAATCTGCTCACTTACACCACTCATGAGTATAAGCCTGCTCTTACTGAAACACGATATAATAACGCTCGTTCACTTAACCCCACCCGAGTACTACGCCTCGCTCACGTACAACCCCACGCCCATGAGTATAACGCCTCGCTTCACTTACAACCCCACGCCCATGAGTATAACGCCTCGCTTCACATACAACCCCACGTCCATGAGTATAACGCCTCGCTTCACTTACAACCCCACGCCCATGAGTATAACGCCTCGCTTCACTTACAACCCCACGCCCATGAGTATAAGCCTGCTCCTTACAAACGCCTGATATAACCCTCGCTTCACTTACAACCCAGCTCATGAGTATAACGCCTCGCCTCACTTACAACCCCACGCCCATGAGTATAACGCCTCGCTTCACTTACAACCCCACGCCCATGAGTATAACGCCTCGCTTCACTTACAACCCCACGCCCATGAGTATAACGCCTTGCCTCACTTACAACCCCACGCCCATGAGTATAACGCCTGCTTCACTTACAACCCCACGCTCATGAGTATAACGCCTTGCTTCACTTACAACCCCACGCCCATGAGTATAACGCCTCGCTTCACTTACAACCCCACGCCCATGAGTATAACGCCTCGCTTCACTTACAACCCCACGCCCATGAGTATAACGCCTTGCCTCACTTACAACCCCACGCCCATGAGTATAACGCCTCGCTTCACTTACAACCCCACGCCCATGAGTATAACGCCTCGCTTCACTACAACCCCACGCCATGAGTATAACGCCTCGCTTCACTTACAACCCCACGTCCATGAGTATAACGCCTCGCCTCACTTACGACCCCACGCCCATGAGTATAACGCCTCGCTTCACTTACAACCCCACGCCCATGAGTATAACGCCTCGCTTCACTTACAACCCCACGCCCATGAGTATAACGCCTCGCTTCACTTACAACCCCACGCCCATGAGTATAACGCCTCGCCTCACTTACAACCCCACGCTCATGAGTATAACGCCTCGCCTCACTTACAACCCCACGCCCATGAGTACAGCTGGGTGAGTACAGGAGTATCTATTGCATGACAACATTACACCTAACTGTAGCAACCTCACCTCCTGCTTCATTATAAACCAAAGGCTGAAGACGACCTGAAATACATACATTCTGTGCCATCCTGTATCGAGAGATTGAGAGTAAAGTGTGAAATGTGCCAACACAAACAGATATCTTTGCCTTCATCTAACATTTTAAACTTTTTTCATACTATTAGCCTTAATTTTAAACCTCAATGTGGCCACCGAGTATCATCGATCCAATCTACTTAATAAACGAAGGGAATTAATACAAACAGCAACAGTATCTGGATAACCCAACACTTCAATACAATGATAGTGCACGGACTGTATCATTTCTTTTCTTGCACCGGTCGTTTCAGACACCTTAAATGCCGCCTGTAGTGACACTCTGTATATTTACCATGGCATCCAGGGACCCTATCAGTGTCTATCTTCATGATCCAGGGTTATCGTGGATCCAAAATAACCCACGGCGTACCCTGCGTTGCCGCTACTTGACCGCCTCTCCCACGCCTCGCCCGGCAGTGCCCCCTTATCAGCGCATTACTAAATTATCGGGTTAGGGTGACGGGTGAGGCAGGCTGACTTGTGCGCGCCGCTTCAATTTCTTTCCTGACTATTTCTTTACTCTTACCAGACTAAAAACAAGATTAAGCACACACACACACACACACACACACACAACACACACACACACACACACACACACACCACACACACACACACACACACACACACACACACACACACTTGTATCTCAAAACCTCATCAAACTTTAAAGGTGGTCAATGGTCATATACAGTGTATGCCTAATCTACTTTTTAGAAACTGAAACTGAAAATTGTCTTAACGAAAAAAAAAAAATTTGTAGAGACGAAGGGAAGGGAAGAGGGCCACGAATCCCACCAGCGATGTCGACCACACTTGTAAGGATTCAATATTAAGGAAACGACACTGAGCGAGCGGACGGCAGGCATTGCAGGTGCTGTGGTCGTGTTAGCAAAGGGAAAAGGGGAATAGGAAGGTCGTGTCTGTTGTGATTTTACTTACCTTAAAGAGACTCTTCCACTCTTCCATTCGTCTATAGGCAAATAAAACCCAATATGTCTGCCTCTATTAAGTGTATAACTGGTGAGGTTTACGATAAAATAGACAATTAAAACGAGAATTGTGGTATATACAGATTTGTCAAGACGATGCAATTGGTAGTTTACAGAAATACACCAATATCCGAGAGAGAGAGAGAGAGAGAGAGAGAGAGAGAGAGAGAGAGAGAGAGAGAGAGAGAGAGAGAGAGAGAGAGAGAGAGAGAGAGAGAGAGAGAGAGAGAGAGAGAGAGAGAGAGAGAGAGAGAGAATCACGACGCCTCTCTCAACAACAGACGCCCAAGACTCCTAAAATCTCTTCATTATCGTTCATCTCGTATTCATTAAAAATAAAATGCGACGCCTTCCTTCTCCTGTACCAAGCTGCGAGGGGCGGGCGGCTCGTTCATAATCAGGTTATCAGGGGTGCGAGGCGGGGAGGAGGGGACGCAGAGACAAAGACACGAGAGAGAGAGAGAGAGAGAGAGAGAGAGAGAGAGAGAGAGAGAGAGAGAGAGAGAGAGAGAGAGAGAGAGAGAGAGAGAGAGAGAGAGAGAGAGAGAGAGAGAGAGAGAGAGAGGAAGTAAAGGAGCAGAACGTGGAAGGGGCGTTGATGAGGATGCGGAAAAAGAGAGAGAGAGAGAGAGAGAGAGAGAGAGAGAGAGAGAGAGAGAGAGAGAGAGAGAGAGAGAGAGAGAGAGAGAGAGAGAGAGAGAGAGAGAGAGAGAGAGAGAGAGAGAGAGAGAGAGAGAGAGAGTTACAATAAAGGTAACCCATGCAATACATAAAACTGTTAGATTTAAGAGAATTGGAAAGAAATTTACAATAAAAGCTTTCACTAATTTTTCTCCTATCACCATATGCCACCAACACTACAGCACTACCATTACCGTAATATAACAAGCTCTAACTTCACCATTATAACCACAAATACCATCTTTTCACCATCCCAAAATACCAGAAGCACCATCACAGTCACCACTCACACCATCACGAGTAGTATTTTAGCATCACCATTAAATACGCCATTCGTTTCATCACCACACACAGGGCCATCTCACCATCCGTCGCCGCTCACCACACATACACCACACACATTACACCTCAGATCACCACCACTCACCACCATGCCCATTACTGTCACCGTCACTCCCCGTTACTGTGACAACGAGCACCTGTGGGTGTTACGTACTACACGGTCTCTCTCTCTCTCTCTCTCTCTCTCTCTCTCTCTCTCTCTCTCTCTCTCTCTCTCTCTCTCTCTCTCTCTCTCACAAGCACGACACATGAGTTTAGCTGAGTCTTCTATGCAAATCCGATAATGCTATTTTTGCAGTAGAATTGTTTATTTATTTTTATCTATGAGTGAGTGAGAAAAAATGGTTCGGTAAAATTTCATAAAAAAAATGGTACAAATGTTCGGTAAAATGCCATGAAAAAAAATTGTTCTGTAAACTGTCATGAAGAAAATGGTTCTGTAAAATTCCATGAAAAAAATGGTTCTGCAAAATTCCACGATAAAATGGTTCTGTAAAAGTAAATAAAAAAATGGTTCTGCAAAATTCCACGATAAAATGGTTCTGTAAAAGTAAATAAAAAAATGGTTCTGCAAAATTCCACGATAAAATGGTTCTGTAAAAGTAAAAAAAAATGGTTCAGTAAAATTCCATGAGAAAAATGTATCTATCGGCGCGAGCAACTGGTATAAAGGTGATTGGAATTGCTTGCCGACGCCTTCTGGTGGGAGGTTACTGTTCCTCTGGCGGCGTATAAACCTGCCGTCTGATCCCCTTGGCGGGAAAGTTAAGATAATTCTCCACGGCCTCTCACTCCACCCTTTGGCTAGGATCCACCCCCCCCCTCACACACACAAGAGGCGAGGCGTGTATTGGTCTCAGCTTTAGCGTAGATGCAATATTTTGTTATTCGCGGACAGTTGGCAAAAGTGTTGTTTTCGTGAACGAGGCGAAAAGAGCAATACCCTCCGTCAGTAGTTCCCAAGTTTCTCCTTCAGGCAGTGGCGTTGCATCCCTTAGTAAGGCGTCGACAGGAGGAGGAAGGGTTGAAAGTGGTAGTTGCAGGTCTGTAGTAACTGGGGCTTCCTTGCTCTTCTCAAAAGTGGTCGTTGCAGAAGTGTATTAAAAAAGAAACACCTTTTTTATTTTATTTATTTGTATGCATTGGAATATACTGCAAATTATGTCCTCGTGTCCTATCATAAAACACGCGTTATGTCCCCATCTCTCAATAACTTGCTATAAATTTCT
>JACEEZ010000597.1:573639-576139 GCA_016584305.1 Chionoecetes opilio
GATGGGGAAGTGGGAGGGAGGGGAAGGGAAGGGGGGGTAAATCCTTGCTCATTAGGGATGATGGATCAGCTGTCGGTGGCAGACGCAGGCCACCCCGCCACTCGCCCCGGTAATGAGTGTTCCTCCTTTCCTCATTACCATCCCTCACGTCGCATTCCTCTCATCCCCTTTTTATACACCAGGGCTGAAATGGCTGTCGGCTGGTGAGGGCATCGGAGGGAGCAGGGTAGCATAATGACTGACGAAAGTTGGGCCGGATCAAACAAAGTCCTTCGCTGTTGATGACTTTATCTTCTGCTGAGGATTATGTTGGTAAGTTTCCCTTCCCAGACTCATCAGCCGACTACTGCTTCTGCTACTACTACTACTACTACCAAAGACACTCTTACAAAGTTGTAGAGTGTATTTGCTACTACTACTACTGCTGCTACTACTACACTACTACGTACTACTACTGCTGCTACTACTACTACTACTACTATTACTACTACTACTACTAACTACTACTACTACTACTACTACTACTACTATACTACTACTGCTACTACTACTATGTATACTACTACTACTACTGTTGCTGCTGCTACTACCACTACTACTACCACTACTACTACTACTACTACTACTACCACTACTACTACTACTACTACTACTACTACTACTGCTCCACTCTTACTACTACACATGATAGTGATGATATTAACGATGAAAAGAACAATGGCTAGTAATAATAACAAAAACAAAATAACAACAATAATAATCACGAATTACACCCACCAGGCACTTTCCTTAACCTCCCTCTCCACCACCACCACCACCACCACCCCCATCCCTACATAGAGCAGCCCTAACTATAATATGAGACAAAGGGGAGTGGAAGGGTGGGGGTGGAAGAGTGGAAGGCATACAAAGGCGAGCATCTCATCAAGTCAGGTGTGAGGAGGATCATTAATGCCACCTCGGCTCGGCAGGACGCGGCGTGGGAGGAGGGAGCAAGGGGAAGCCCACGCAGAGGAAGGAAGCTTTTAATTAATAGGGGGATATTAAAAAGGAGCGTAAAAAAAGAGGAGACATAAATATATAAATAAGGAGAATGAGAAAATAAATACTGAATGAGGTGATAAGGATAAGGCGACGGTAAATTAACACAGACAAAAGTAGAAAGAAAAACTGCATCAAACCGAAATAGGACCATGAATAGAGAGTAAAATAAGGGAAAGAGACAATAATAAATCAATGGAATCGTACTAAAGGAAGAGACGTTGGTGATAAAGCGACGGTAAATGAGCATTGAAGAATAGGAAGAAAACATATACCCACATAAAACCCATGGGAAATAAAATAAGACCACAAATATGTAAAGGTAAAAGACGCGGGTAAAAAGAAAAAAAAAATGGATATGAAAAAATAATTAATGAGAGCAAGAAAGAAGAAGAAGCCATTATAAAGAAAGAAGAAGAAGAGGCCATTATAAAGAAAGAAGAAGAAGAGGCCATTATAAAGAAAGAAGAAGAAGAGGCCATTATAAGGAAAGAAGTAGAAGAGGCCATTATAAGGAAAGAAGTAGAAGAGGCCATTATAAAGAAAGAAGAAGAAGAGGCCATTATAAGGAAAGAAGAAGAAGAGGCCATTATAAAGAAAGAAGAAGAAGAGGCCATTATAAGGAAAGAAGAAGAAGAGGCCATTATAAAGAAAGAAGTAGAAAAGGCCATTATAAAGAAAGAAGAAGAAGAGGCCATTATAAGGAAAGAAGAAGAAGAGGCCATTATAAGGAAAGAAGAAGAAGAAGAGGCCATTATAAAGAAAGAAGTAGAAGAGGCCATTATAAGGAAAGAAGAAGAGGCCATTATAAGGAAAGAAGAAGAAGAAGAGGCCATTATAAAGAAAGAAGAAGAAGAAGAGGCAATTATAAAGAAAGAAGTAGAAGAGGCCATTATAAAGAAAGAAGAAGAGGCCATTATAAAGAAAGAAGAAGAGGCCATTATAAAGAAAGAAGAAGAAGAAGAAGAGGCAATTATAAAGAAAGAAGAAGAGACCATTATAAAGAAAGAAGAAGAGACCATTATAAAGAAAGAAGAAGAGGCCATTATAAAGAAAGAAGAAGAGGCCATTATAAAGAAAGAAGAAGAGGCCATTATAAAGAAAGAAGAAGAGGCCATTATAAAGAAAGAAGAAGAAGAAGAGGCAATTATAAAGAAAGAAGAAGAGACCATTATAAAGAAAGAAGAAGAGGCCATTATAAAGAAAGAAGAAGAGGCCATTATAAAGAAAGAAGAAGAGGCCATTATAAAGAAAGAAGAAGAAGAGGCCATTATAAAGAAAGAAGAAGAGGCCATTATAAAGAAAGAAGAAGAGGCCATTATAAAGAAAGAAGAAGAAGAGGCCATTATAAAGAAAGAAGAAGAAGAAGAGGCAATTATAAAGAAAGAAGTAGAAGAGGCCATTATAAAGAAAGAAGAAGGAGGCAATTATAAAGAAGAAGTAGAAGAGAAGAGAAGAA
>JACEEZ010000597.1:585328-597828 GCA_016584305.1 Chionoecetes opilio
TCTCTTTTCTCCTCCCCTCTCTCTCTCTCTCATTTTTTTCTAGTGGGACTTTCTCTCTCTTTAGTTAGTCTTCTTTTGTTTAGGTTAGTGGTGAGGAACAGAAGCCATGGAAACAACACCTGTTAATTTGGTTCTTGGGCGAGCATTCACTATAGGCTGCCTTCCTCCCTCCATCGCGAGCCACCTGTGTCTAGTGCTGATGTGCTGATGCTCTATCCACGCGCCTCGCTTCATCCGATTACAAATACAGTGTTTACCTGGAGCCACAAAAGGAATGAGGGATGTGGTCACGTCTCCTCTATTATCAACTGAGTAGTCCATAATACAGACTATACTATTACATTCTAGTATGAGGTGATGTTATTGTAAACGAGGCTACTTGAATGTGAGGAAAGCAGATGGCTGAGACAGTATACTTATAAAGGACGTAAATTGTGACGAATAGTTGACGCATGGATGACGTTGATTAAAAGTATGGATAAAAAAAAAATCATGATGCCTTTCATGTCTTTGAAACCGTAACCAGCTAATTTAAGGGAGTTATAAAGTGAATGGTGAATAATACACACACACACACACACACACACACACACACACACACACACACAGTACTCCGTGGTGTAAGGGATAGCACGCTCGGTCCACAACCGAGAAGTCCCGGGTTCGATCCCCGGGCGGAGCGGAAACAAATGGGTTGTTTCCTTAAAACCTGAGCCCCTGTCCACCCAGCGGGAATGGGGACCGGGGGTTTGCCGGGGTTTGTGACCTGCTCTCCGGGGTGATGGCTTCGGCCAACACAAAGCACTAAGGATGAATGATATAAAAATGTTGATATGGAGACGGGGCCACACGAGCATTGCTCTGGCCCTGTAAAATACAACTAGATGAAAGAGATGAATACACACACACACACACACACACACACACACACACACACACACACTCACACAGAATGACTCAGCGTAATCTGGACACAACCTTACGTCGCCTCGAAGGAAATGGGCCGCGTCTAATGCCACTATTTAGGCGTAGAGAACGGGATAGGACGGGCCAGCCTTCCACATCACCCTAACCCGCTGGGGGCACGGCCGAGGGCAAGGGAGGCCGGGGCTCACAACCACAACAAAGGGCAAACGGCCACCACCACGAAGCCCCACAGCCGGTAATGATAAGGCAGCGGCTGGTGACTTCGCTCTGTACTTCGTCAACGACGTACAATGAGCGGCAATTGAGTGTCCCGGACATTTCTCGCGGCGACCTGTGTGGCTGCAGCGGCGTCCTTCAAGGCGTAATTACGGTGATGGACGCCGCGACTCACCCTCACAAGGTCAAAATATTTACCCGTTGTGAAATGAGTTTTTTTTCACGAAGATTGTCTGCAATATATTAAGGAACATTACACTGATCAATTTTCTTCATTTCAATCTCTGTGTCTATCTTTTTTTTTTCTCTCTCTCTCTCTCTCTCTCTCTCTCTCTCTCTCTCTCTCTCTCCTCGTCTCTCTTCTCATCTCTCTCTCTCTCTCTCTCTCTCTCTCTCTCTCTCTCTCTCTCTCTCTCTCTCTCAATATGATGTGCAATGCTCTTCTCCACAGATGGCGCGGTCACTTCTCTGAGTTTTGCATATCATTCTGGCAACACTGCACGCGAGTCACTTCTTGAAAACTGGTATGAATGAAAAATGTGCATGACTGATCTATCGAGGCTTCAGATTTACCACTACCCTTTGGAATGCATGAGGGACGAGACAGAACAAATAAATATATCGAATGAACGCACACGGTACTGCCACAACGAGGTCCCTGCAGGCTGCGTGCACTCTCAGAAATGGGGGGTATATTAAGGGTAGAATTGTTACATCGCACCATCACAACCCTTTTTAAACCCTATGTCCAGGCTGGAGGGTAGCTGCTGCCGATTATATCCTTCATCTACCCTTTATCTACCCTTTTTAGACGAGAGGGCTGCAAAAGGGTATATTTGCGTCGATCCGAAAGGGTATATTTGTAAGGGTAGAAAAAGGGTAGCAGTATTTCATCACTACAAATACCCTTTTTCTACCCTTTTCCTACCCTTCTTTTCTAAGAGTGTGGTGGCCCTGATAAGACGAACCAAAGCCACTCTATAGGAACATAATATAATCTGAATGACCAGCCTTTCCAGTATCATCAGGAGACACGGCACGTTTTTGGCTATGGTGACGGAATGAAGAACAAAGATAAGACGGCAAATAATAACGTAAATATATTTGAATAACAATACAATGTAGGGGTGAACAAATAGGACGCAAAATGAATTATATGAAAAGGAGATGCAAAAAAAAAAAACAATAACGTGACTGAAAATAATGTAGAAGTGAGCAAATATAACGCAAAATGAAGAAATTATCTGAAAATAGGATGAAAAAAATATGCAGAGGCGAAGAAATAGGGCGTTATATGAAGAAAATTATACGAAAGGAGATAGAAGGGAGAGCAAGTGAATGGTGAAGTATAGAGAGAGGGCGGGAAGAACACAAGGCTTGGCGCGTTCACCTTTATCCCGGGGCGTTATCTGGTCAAAGAATGACTTCTATTAGTGCCTCAACTAACGCATCCTCTCCTCCCTTGGGCGCCCGTATGCCAACGCTCTCTTCTATTGTAATCTTAATAATTCCCTCCCTCCCGTCACCCCCCCCCCCTCTTACACCCCCTCCTACCCCCACCCTTACACCATGTCTCCCCCCCCCCCCACTAATCTGTGTTCTATTTCTAGACACTGTATAAACTGCCGTGTTTTTCTTCCTTAATTCTGATTTCTTTTTCTCACTTTTCAATTTGTTTTCCTCTATTCAACAACTTCCTATACCATGTTTCATCTTACATTTTATATATTCTCTCTCTCTCTCTCTCTCTCTCTCTCTCTCTCCTCTCTCTCTCTCTCGTCTCTCATCTCTCTCTGTCTCTCTCTCTCTCTCTCTCTCTCTCTCTCACACACACACACACACTTATACTCTCTCTGTGATCTTTCTTCTCGTATTTACATAACATAGTTTAACCATTTATAATTAACATAAAACACCAATTATAATATTCTTCATAGACTCTCTCCACACACTTTCACTACTTTTTTGTCAAACGACGCAAAATAACACATATATAACAAGCTGAAAAAGAGACATGCTCTAATTTCCCACATGGCTTCAAATCACATGAAATCATTAAGAAAAGACCCAACACAAAAAAGTAGTGAAATTACATGAAATAATATTGAAAAAAGGTAAAAAAAAAAAACCCAAAAAAACTATGGAGTCGTCGCCATCCCAGCCACGAGCCTCACACACCCATGCAATCCTGTCGCCAAGCTGCGTTGTCATGGGAGCAGCTTTTGTCTTGTTCACTGCAGCTTTTGTCGTCCCCACGCTAAGCTTCTTACATATATACTGTATATACCCAGGCTTAACAGGTCCCCCCCCCACGCCCTCTTCTCTTCCTCCTCCTCCTCCTCCTCCTCCTCCCCCCTCCCTCCTCCTCCTCCTCCTCCTCCTCCTCCTCCTCCTCCTCCTCCTCCTCCTCCTCTCCTCCTCCTCCTCCTCTTCACCCTCTTGTCGCTGCCTTCTTTACGCCTGTATTTTTAATCTTGACGTAAAGCTTTGCCCCAAACACTTAGGCTTTAAAATGATGTAAAATGGAGTGTAGAAAGAATGAGTGTTTGATTTCTTTGCCCTAGTGAAATGTACCCTATACCTTATAACTTGAATGGGTTTCTATGTATGTAGGCTGGTTGCAGGCGATGTATAGGCTCGAAGTAAACAGTCTGTATGGTTGTTGCCGGAGTGTTGGTTGTGTGGTGTGAAATCAGAGGAGCTAAGGTTGCAGATAGTGTATTAAGAATTATCAGTGTGCTGCTTGAGGTGAAAGCAATATCAGAGCATACTCGCGCACGTGTAATGTCAAAGGACATATAAGACATAGAAAAACAAGGAGGCTACAAAAAGCTGGATGACCTACTCCTGTACAACACGTACTTATTATCTATCATTATCTATAAACTTATCTAACTTTCTCTTAACAACTATTTAATGCCAAAATTGCTGAGTTTGCTCCATTCAGCTACTGCCAAATTTTGTGAATGAATTTTTTTTATTATCTCTTTCTTAAATATAAATCTATCTTGAAACCATTTGTATGTATCGTATCTGAAACCATTAGCATGTACTAAACGTGTTTAAAACTATTTGTATACGTGTCACTATTTAACTATGTCATGAGCTTTACAATGACAGGAAATAAAGTGTTATGTATCCCGGGCCGTGTGTGTCGCGGTATATCGGCCTCTAATCAACCACCACCATCACCAACACAAACACACCATAATCTGAGTAATGACCGCCATCACACCCACCACTATACCATTACTATTGACACCACTCCAGCTACCACTATCACTCCTACCACCACCATCACCGACACATCCACACAATAATCTAAGTAATTATCGTTATTACACACCCACTACCACCTTCACTAATCAACGCCACCCTTTGTCAGCACAGAGATGACCTACTACCAGCCTCCCCTTCCCCCCTATATGTTAAGGGAGGGTGGTGGAAAATTAAGGGCTAGCAGATTTCTAGGACACGAAACTTCCCCGGAATTTACATGAGGAGGGAGATGGTTTAAATTTTCTGACGGAGGTTGTGGCATTGAGGGGGGACAGAGGCTTGCTTTAATGGGTATTGTCGCTACACTGACCGCACCTTTTTGTTACACTGATGACGACGGTAACACTGCTAACGACGGAGAGGCAGTTGTAGGCGGAGGCGATGACGGGATGAGGGATGAGTGAAGAGTGAAAATGTGAGATAAAAAAAAGGTGGTGGCGGTCAAGGTAGGAATGAAGGGAAGGAACAGGAGACAAAGGACGACCTGATTATATTAAGCGGCCAAAGAGGGTGATAAGGACAAGAAGGAGCGCTGGGGAAAAAGAGAAAGCTTGTTTTTTTTCTCTCTTTTATCGGAAACTCTTTGATTTATGTGCCATTGCATACAGAACAGCGAGGGACCTTTGGATATAAAAACGCTTTAGCCCCCCCCCACTCACACAAACACACACACACATACACACACACACACACACACACACAACACACACTACACACACACACACACACATACACACACACACACACACACACAGAGACAGACACCCACACACACACACACAGACAGACACCCACACCCACACACACACACACACACACAGAGACAGACACCCACACCCACACACACACACACACACACACACACACCCACACCCACCACACACACCACACACACACAACACGAGCAAACGCGTCCCGTATTGGTGAAACAACAGGGCCACAAACAAACGGATATTACACTCACGTTCCCCGCCTATTGCCGCTGATCTACGTTCGTTCTTTCGTTCCAAAACTGCAAAACCCTCGATAGACCTGTCTCTTTCCTTACCTGCGGGGAGAGAAAAACACCAAAGGATTACCATTAGAAAAAGAGAAAAGGGAATGAATATATTCTTAACACGTGGAATTTAATGACAGGACAAATAAATACAGAACAAAGGTGATGAGATTTGTAATACTATGAGAGACAAAACTAAAAACTAAACTAAACAGACATGATTAAATTTATGATATTATGAAAAACAAGAATGATCTCAGTGTGTTAAGTACACTCTTAGAAAAAAAGGGTAGGAAAAGGGTAGAAAAAGGGTGTTTGTAGTGATGAAAAACTGCTACCCTTTTTCTACCCTTACAAATACACCCTTTCGGATCGAAGTAAATATACCCTTTTCCAACCCTCTCGTCTAAAAAGGGTAGATAAAGGGTAGATGAAGGGTATAATCGCCAGCATCTACCCTCCAGCCTGGACATAGGGTTTAAAAAGGGTAGTGATGGTGCGATGTAACAATTCTACCCTTAATATACCCCCCATTTCTGAGAGTGTACAAGTGTGGACAAATATTGAAAACAACTCATTGGTAGAAGAGGAAGAGGAGCAGAAGGAGAGAGAAGGAGGGGAAGGAACACCAACCTCCTGGCGGCACAAACGCGAAGTAAGCTGATCATCATTATCCAACTTAATTAACAAACTAGCACTGCAAAACCATATCAGACAAGCACACGCAGACTTAAGGCTAGACTTGTATAAAATGTTATATACAGTGAAATGTCGTGTTACACTTACTACCACTAAACGATGATACCACTCTGAAATATATACTCGAGATAACCATTTTTCACACAACGCCAATTTGCATAATTTTGGCATAAGTATTACAACATGGTAAGTCTTTCGATTAGGTCTATTTCTAGGAAGAGGAGGGAACCGGGAGCTACACACCTAAAGTTGGTAAAGTAACACACTATATTGCTTTAGTACTTAAGTTAATTTCCTCATGTATGTATATTATGCTGTTTTCTTTTCTTTTCCTATATGGCTTCGGGTGCAAATAAAATTATTATTATTATTATTATTATTATTACTATTATTACCGCTGGGAAACGCTAGAGGCTAAATTGGTCACGAATACACCAGGGAACCATAACTTAGGTCAGGCCAGTAACAAAGGAGCCGCGTCGAGGCTGTGTGAATCTAAACGCGGCAACGAGTTATAGGCGACGAGCACGAAGGACGCAGGGAGGCAGGCGGCGCGCGTTCACGACCGACTATATGTAGCTATTAGGTCCTGTAGTGGCTCATAAACACACACACACACACACACACACACACACACACACACACACACACACACACACACACATAATATATATATAGATAGATAGATAGATAGATATATGCTTAATGACCACAGTACTTACAAGGGAACTCAATCAAAATAGCTACGAACTCAATATAACTCAATAAAACTCAATAGAGCTCAATAAAAACAAAAAATACAAAGTACACACCACACACACACACACACACACACACACACACACACACAGAAAACTGGAATAATATAAATAGAAAGACAAGACCGAACAAGCTCATGCCTTATAAGCTAAAACTAGGTAAATACAACAAGAAAACACACACACACACACACACACACACACACACACACACACACACACACTTAAACATTCACACACACACACTTAAACATACACACACACACACACACACACACACAACTGGTTTAGCTCCTGGCATCGATCGCTCCGTGCATGGTAACGGATCTGCTATCCGAATGTTAACCCATGAACAGGATGGAGCATACTACAATGATCACCATCCTAAACACTACGAATATCACAGGTGCCTATAGAGGTAGATAAAATACGGGATTCTTTCAGTAAAACCAATCATTCTCGTCCCCAGGCGAGGGAAGTGTCGTGAAAATGTGTAGGAAAGTGGTCGGAGGGATGAGAGGAGAGGTGTAGTGTGATTCTGTGGCCTTAAAACACTAATATAAAGGAGTTGAAATGATTAGGAGACAACAGAGAGACAACCGACAGAGGAAACCTGGCGGGGAAGACAACGGCAACACGGCACCAAGGGAGTGACCTTCCAAGCAGTGCAGAAGGAAGGAAAAAGAAGGTAGGGAGAGCGTGGAGGAGAGAGGTTTACGCAACGGTGTATTGAGGTCACCTGGTCGCTTATACAAGTCCAGATGCCGTGACCTTTCAGTTTTCCCTCGAGTTCAGTCACCCTGTTACCCCCGCGTCCCGTGAAGAGCAGGTTAAGGAACATCCCGGCTCAGTGATGGCCGAGGGAACGAGAACTGTGATCCAGCCAGGACATTATTGTCTTACTAGTCATCCACTTTTCAGTCTGACACTCCAGAAAACCTGAGCGAAAAGCCGGAATGAGTAAGCTATAGCTGATGATTTACTAATGGATTATTTGAGTGGGTTTTTTTCCTTTAAAACCCTTTATGGCTTGCATTATGATTTCAGTAAGGAAAAAAATGTTCATTATGTTTTTCTTTTAAGATTTCCTCTCCTTATTACTAATCATACCTCAAATCACAGAATAAGAAATATATATAAGAAATACTGAAACGTTCCTTTATCAGTGATTCCCGTGTACGACTTGGCTTTGAGTTAAATTACAAAAATATTTTTTATAATTTGAAAGTCAGAAAAATACCTTAAATTATAAGATACTAAACTTTCAAGAGTAAAATGTTATATAATATAGATTTCTCTATTTTTTAAGCAAAAAAAATACATTCATCAGTGGATTTTTTTTTTTTTCTATTTTTTTTTTACGTTGGAGCCTATAGCACATGTAGGCTATAATCTTCATTTGAGGGCTTAGATGGTTGGCCCTGCTCATTCCTGAGGGCTGTGATGATTGGCCGTCGCCTGTGATGGCGCAGGCTAGATTTTTATAGGTCATTTTATGGTCAACCCTCAGTTAGGCTCATGGTGCCAATCTGGTTTAGACACCATGTTATAGGAGATGACTTACAAGGAGAGTTTTTGCATCTCCCTCTTTTTGGTAGATGATAGGGAAGTGGCCAATCTGGTCATTTCAATCATGTCAACCCCGGGCGTGCACACAAGTCACCGATGTCGTAACATTTAAAGTTTCCTTTGTCATTTTCACAAAATTACACAGAAACATATATGGACAACTTGAAACACTCATCATATGTTTACAAATAAGCTAGAATTTACTGGTAGCATTTAACTTACCTAGGGTGGAGTTATGAGCAATTGTTGTGGGACAAAATTAGATACGTCCTGCCTTGTCAATTTGGTGCCACTTACTGAGTCATTAAGGGCTCTGGGTCGACACAAACACCATCTATTGAATATTTGTTGTAATATTGTAAGTCTACGGATGTTAACAGAGAAAACGACGGGAAGATCCAACTATAAAAAACATATTTTAAACTCCGTAGGCTTCTAAGCTTGAAACGTACCGATATCGGTGCACTATACCATATAGGGTTAAGACACACCAAGCTTTCTCTCCTTCAACTTCATAAAAAAAAGGCAAATCCATGAACGCGATGAACCCACAAGAAAGCCGGCCACCACGGAATGGTATTAGCTTGACCCTTTTTACGGTGCCACACGTCCAGGCGGCAATGTTCCATGCAGGTGGGTGTCGCCAGCCAGCCATAACGGGACTCAGCGCTGCTCTCAGCATAACGAGAAAACAGGTCTTCCCTGTGCTGTGGACCGTCACGTCGCTGTCTGATGCGTCCCCAGCTGTGTCCAGGGCGAGGGACAAGGGAGCCAGGGACCTGCCGCCACGACCCACACAGGAACCACAAAAAACACATATTTTCAACCCTTTCCCCTCAGACCCCCACAACAAAATAAACAGATGCACGTAGATAAAACACCTAAAGAAAAAACCCATCAAGACTAAACCCGGTAGAGTACGACACCTTTACTACAACTACTACAAAGGATTCAAACGTCATTATCTCACCCATATAAAAGGATTCGAAGCATAAGATTTGATACGCGAGGGAAGGTTATTGGAAGGGATCGTCGCCTCACTAAAGTTGCCGCCGGTCGATCCCACAGAACCAACACCACCTGAGTCGCTGTGGTGGTGACCTGTCCGACTTTGGTGTGTGTGTGTGTGTGTGTGTGTGTGTGTGTGTGTGTGTGTGTGTGTGTGTGTGTGTGTGTGTGTGTGTGTGTGTGTGTGTGTGTGTGTTGGTCCCGTTATATACCTCGCCAGGCAGCCTCTCCTTGCCTCTCCACTCGCTCGGCTTCTTCCTCCATTCTACTTGCTTTTCCTCCTTCTCTTCCTCCCCCTCTCATCTCATTCCTTTTCCTACTTTCTCTCTCTCTCTCCATTTGTTGTTGACTTTCCTCTCACCAATTCTCTTAACATTCTCTCTCTCTCTCTCTCTCTCTCTCTCTCTCTCTCTCTCTCTCTCTCTCTCTCTCTCTGCCTCTTCCTTCTCTCTCTCCTTCTCTCTCCTCCTCCTCTCTCTCTCTCTCTCTCTCTCTCTCTCTCTCTCTCTCTCTCCAGCCTCTGCTTTCTCCTCACTTTCCACTTCCCTCCCTTCCTGTGCTATCAAACGACTTCCTTCTTCTCTCGTCTCTCGTCTCTTTCTCTTCTTCCTTTCTTCCCTCCTTCCCTCCTTCCTTCCTCTTCCATCTCTACAAAGCGCATAACCGGTCTTCTAACACCACCATCTCCTTCCTTCACCTTCCTTCTTCGCTGATTCTTCCTTCTTCTCCCTCTTCCTTGGGCTGTGTACTTGGCTCATGGTTGGGGTGAAGCAGCAAACACGACTTAGGTGACTCGGCGAGAAAAACACCTTCCAGGGACACACACACACACACACACACACACACACACACACACACACACACACACACACACACACACACACACACACACAACACACACACACACACACACACACACACACATATCAAGACCTTTTGTGTGTGTATCTTATGTAGCGTCATTCACTATTTGCACCTCGAATCTGTACACAAATTCATGTTTTTCGCTTTCCTATAGGATGTTTAGTACTTAATTTCTTACTAATGTTTCAAATTTTTACATTCTCTGCATTATTATTCTCTTTTATGGTAAGCCTATTCATATTCATGTATTTGTCCGTCTACCTCCTCTTCCTCAGCCTCCTTATCCCTCCTTCAGCTTGTCTACCGTCGCTTGTTGTTGTTGTTGTTGTTGTTCTTCTTCTTCTTCTTCTTCTTCTTCTTCTTCTTCTTCTTCTTCTTCTTCTTCTTCTTCTTCTTCTTCTTCTTCTTCTTCTTCTTCTTCTTCTTCTTCGTCTTCTTCCCTCTTCCCTTCCAGCCTCCTCCAGCGTCGCCCGAACAGAGGAGAGGAGGGCGCCGGTAACAAAGGCGAGATTGATTCCCTATCCACGGGACTAATGAACCGTCGTACCTGCCGCTGCCATCCTCAACTTAATGATCTTCCTGAAAGCGCCGGCAGAGAGGTTACCCGACGACTCTGTTCGAAAATGACGTGGTGATATTTAACACACGTCACACTTTATAGCGTGATCGAAAAGGAGTCGTGTTAATATTGAATACCTGATTGGCTTTCCCTTCACATTAAGCACTCGAGAAAAAAATAATTGATGTCCTAAAATATTTCTCTCGACGATTCTTAAAACATGTCAAATTTCATAACGTTGTGATCGAAAACTTCAATATAGTCGTGATAAATTTAGTACACCTGATTGCCTTTCCTTCAATTTAAACTTCTAAGAAACGTCTCTATAATAATGTTTTCCTTTCTCCCGACCGTTCAGCCTCCTCAAAGGGCAAAGTTAATGTACAGATTCCAGTTTCCTTATTACCGACAACAATACGAGGACTATTATGGGGTGCGTTTAGTGTTTCGACGTGACAAAGAGCATCATTAAGTCGCCCCTTTCCCATACACGCCCTTCAACCTCTCCTTCACACTGGCTTTCCCCTTCCGTATTGTGGCATTCCAGCGCGGGATGGTCATTTTCGTGTAAACAGTCGGGCCAACCTTCCCATTTCCCGGCCGTGACGAAGGGAATACCACCGCTGTATAAGGAGAGAGACACAGGGAGGCGGCGAATCACCCGTCGTAAAGGCTGGAAGTACCGCGAGTCTTCAGCATCTTGATTTCTAACACCTGAATACAAGATTAATAGGCATACTATCTATACTATACTATTAAACTATACTCTACTATACTATACTATTAAACTCTACTCTACTATACTATACTATTAAAAGTCTACAGATCTTGCCTAAATAGACGAATCACAGAAAAACGAGATGATATAAACGATCAAATACTAAGAAGCGCAACGGGTCAACAAATTAAATGTTTACAAATACAAAAGGAAGTATACGAGGGAGAATTTCTAGCTAAATACGATTAGAAATGTCCTCATTGAGTCATTTATTTACGAGGAAATATATAAAGAAAAGCCAAATCTGTGATCGTTGCAGGTGTGAGGTGATTGGAGGTGGTCTGAGGTGAGGGCGCCACGGCGGTACACAGGACAAAGTCAACACGACGAGATGGAGCTTGGATTGAGGAGTTAAGGTCATGTTTGGCACGCACACACACACACACACACACACACACACACACACACACACACACACACACATACACACACACACATACACACACACACACACACACACACACATCATATCAACCCTATCTCGTCGTCCCTCTCTCTCTCAAAGGTATTCCAGCACTGCCTATGAATATCCAATCCTCCTCTCTCCTGCCTCATTCCAGTCTCATTTTCCGTCTCATTACTTCAGGAATTTCCAATTATTACCCTTTCTAATAGGCCTCTACGTCTCCGGCCTGAAAACATCCTCGCACCCACAGGCTTTCCTCGGCCTCTTAAACACTCTATTTCTTCTTCTTTTACATTATCATATGCAAAGTGGTTGAAAGACGATATTCACCACGGTCTTGACGGCATTCCTTCCCTTGAACACTTCTTCCCTCATCCGTGGTAGACTTTAAAGTGCCTCTTCACCTTCCAGCTCACGCCCCTCACGTCATTACACTTACA
>JACEEZ010000597.1:605328-612828 GCA_016584305.1 Chionoecetes opilio
GAGAGAGAGAGAGAAGAGAGAGAGAGAGAGAGAGAGGAGAGGTAAGAGTGATGTGCTTTTAATGAGAGGTGAAGGCGGGCTGAGTGATGAGAGAGATATTGAGAGGGAAGAGGAAATATGAGACAGTGAGGGGAAAGAAGAGGGGAAAAGCCTGGAGTTTCGAGCAAAAAAAATAAAGAATAGATAAACGAATGTATACAGAAAAAAAAAATCTAAAAAAATGCGGGAAATACAAAAATATATTCTCATAACTTTATAAAATCATAGAGTTTGATCATCTTAATCCTTCAAAAATTTTAGGTAGGTTAACCATTCCTGATCTTAACCCTTTCACGCCCAGAGCTTGTCTTTGATACATAACATTGTCTGTTGTTAGCCATAAAAGTACGAAAAGTAACTGAATATACCAAATTAGTTAGTCGACAAGGATACTAAACAGGTCATATCTGTAAAATATTGCGTATATTTACTAAAAATAGTCTAATAGTAGCCAAATTACAATGTAAATTACGTTCTTGGTCTCAAGGGGTTTATGCAATGACTTAGACAACCAAGAAAAATATTACAAAACACAAGAAAGCTTACCTTACTGAATGCCTGAGGTGAGCACATCATTGCCCACCTGACTACTATACTTTTGCCTCACTCACTCAGGTACACGCGCTCATGACCCTTACCTGGAATGAGAAAGGAAATTGGTGTTACTTCATGAGAAAAAAATCTACTAAACATGGACTATGATAATGAACATATTGATGAACGATGATAAACGATATTGATGATGATGATGATTAATGAACATATATATATATATATATATTATTTATATATTTTTCAATAGGAAAACACATGTTATATTTAACCCCTTCACGCCCAGATCTTTCCATTGCCATATAAAATCGTCTATTGTCAGCCACAAAATCACGAAAAGTAACTTAATATACCAAATTAGTTAGTGGAAAAGGATACTAATTAGGTCATATCTATAAAATTTGCTTATATTCACTAAAAATCGTCTAATGGTAGCAAAATTACAATGGAAATTACGTTCTGGGCATTCAAGGGGTTAATGGTTCGTCAGTGGTAGAGCGCCATAAAGGTTAGAAGAAGTGTACATATGTGGTTTTGTTTCTCTTACGTCGCCGTCAATATTTACAAACATCGCAACAGTTCGACGAAGCAGTGAAGTGACGCAGCACCCTCTTTGCGGAACCTCGATGTGGCAACCTTCTACAACGATGTTACTTCGATGTGTCACTTCCGCCGAGACCTTCTTCTTTAATAATGTGGTGGTGGTTCTCAACTTTCATCCACTCTCTCTCTCGCGGGGTTCTCTGATGTGCTGAAAATTTAACGGGATCCTAACTTGAGCGCGGCTCATTTTCAAGTCTGTCAAATAGCTCGTCGACCTTTGACAGCGGAGGATCGAGGTATAATCGATTTCGAGGCTCTCTTATGATCTTAGTCTCGTGAAATTTAAACTTATTATTTTGACATCAGAATTTCAGTATTAATACCGTGTTTCAATCTTGGTTCAGTGTCTCTTCCACCTGAATTGCTTCTACTGATGCCCATTTCAGATAGTCCTGGCCATATGCAACGCTTTCTTTTCCCCCTTTTCATATCCTAGGAACTGTAAGAGTGCAGAAAAAGAGAGAATGTACCAACAAACCCGCTTATTGCCAGACCCAATATAGCAAATAGTAAAAGACGTCTAAAGGAGGTTGACCAATTCATCTTTTTTTTCCTCTCTATTTTTTGTTTACTGTTTAAGAATGACAACCGGATATCAACTCGACCTCCTTCAGGTGTCTCGCGAGAAAATTTCCTCTTTCACGTGTCGTTCATCGTCCCCGCCTTCAGGAGCTGGTCGGCAGCGCGGCACCGTGATGCTTGGCAAGGCGCCGCACGTGTGACTGAGTGACGTCTGTTTGAGGCTCACAGCGTCTTGAAATCTGAACAGAATGACGATAAGCATGATTTATGGCCGTATTAGTCACTCCCTTTGTGTGTGTGTGTGTGTGTGTGTGTGTGTGTGTGTGTGTGTGTGTGTGTGTGTGTGTGTGTGTGTGTGTGTGTGTGTGTGTGTGTGTGTGTGTGTGTGTGTGTGTGTGTGTGTGTGTGTGTGTGTGTGTGTGTGTGTGTGTGTGTGTGTGTGTGTGTGTGTGTGTGTGTGTGTGTGTGTGTGTGTGCGTGTGTGTGTATTCATCTATTTGTATTCATCTAGCTGTATTTTACAGGGCCAGAGCGACGCTCGTATGGCCCCGTCTCCATATCAACATTTTTGTCATTCATCCTTAGTGATTAGTGTTGGCCGAAGCCACCACCCCGGGAGGCGGGTCACAAACCCCCGGATAACACCCGGTACCCATTCACTCCTGGGTGGACAGGGGCTCGGGTTTTAAGAAGACCGCCCGTCTGTCTTCGCTCCGCCCGGGGATCGAACCCGGGACTTCTCGGTTGTGAGCCGAGTGTGCTAACCACTACACTACGGAGTTCCCTGTGTGTGTGTTTGTGTTTGTGTGTGTGTGTGTGTGTGTGTGTGTGTGTGTGTGTGTGTGTGTGTGTGTGTGTGTGTGTGTGTGTGTGTGTGTGTGTGTGTATGTGTGTGTCTGTGTGTGTGTGTGTGTGTGTGTGTGTGTGTGTGTGTGTGTGTGTGTGTGTGTGTGTGTGTGTGTGTGTGTGTGTGTGTGTGTGTGTGTGTGTTATTCATCCATGGTCTTGTCCACGCGAGCTGGCTCGCGATCGCCAGTTTCACCCTCTCAGTGCGAGCTTGGAGCACATTATTACCGATTGGCTAAGGCTCATGCACCGAGTATCGAAGTGACCTGTGGAGTCTTTGGGGGAAATGACTCTATTAACTCTACAATGAAGGTGTTACACGTCAGGAGGTGGACCGAGGCATCTGTTAATTACATCTGCTCCCTCACTTCCCTCACCGACCCATCAATATGCCGGTGGAGTCACTCAGCGGAGCACCACGTCACTGGAGGGTTATCACTGGTGACCATGAATACTGACCAACCTAAGGACGTCACAAGGTTAGGGGGGAGGGATCAGGGAATACACACACTACACTCTTCCTGCCATGGATAACTCTCTCTCTCTCTCTCTCTCTCTCTCTCTCTCTCTCTCTCTCTCTCTCTCTCTGCACTATATACGAAGCCATTCAACGGTCATAAAATACAAAGCTTATTACTTTACCACAAACCTTCTCCTCTGTCCCCCCACACACATAAAGAGATGTCTCACTTTCCTCACACAAACGCAAGTAGAGAAAATGTCATACTTAGCTTAGATACGTGTTATCCAGGCTATTCCGTCAACTACTTCACCCCCTTAAACCTCTTATCACTCTATCTTCAACATCTCACCGCTTTTTTCTCCCCTCCTTTCTTCCCCATCCCGAAAAAGCGGCAATATTGTACTAGTTACCCAGGCCGAGACTATGCGACTCGAGCTGAAGATGATCTCATTGTGCGCTCCGTAAATTGTTAGAAGGACCAATTTTCCCATGATGAAGACGGGGATCAGACCCGGGCGACTATGGGGCTCACTTCCCAGGGGAGACGCCTATTAAGATCCCTGAGATTGCCTCTAAGAGATATGATGAGGAAAAAAATATCTTGGGGACATGGGAGGGGTGGAGGGAGGGACGTCGGAGGAAGGTTAGAGAGGTTACCAAGCCTAACATTGACTTTCACACCAGCTAAGGTCGCCCCTCCAATTCTTCATTAAGGAAAGTTAGACTTACATTATAAACAAAGATAGCGACGCAGATATTGCCTCTCCATGTTGCGGTACTGTGCTGTGAAGTGTGGGGCAGGTGTATCCAGCTTCTTTCCTGTGAATACAGGAGTGAGGCAAGGGTGCGTCCTTGCCCCATCACTTTTCAACGCTTGTATTGACTGGGTATTGGACAAGGTTGTAGATCAAAGTGATTGTGGAGCATCCGTCGGCAACACCAAGATCACTGATCTTGTTTTTGCCGATGATGCAGTAATCTTTGCTGAGTCGCTGGAGGTCCTGGTGATGGCTCTCGAGGCGCTGCACGAGGAGGCAAAGCCTTTGGGACTTGCGGTCTCCTGGCTCAAGACCAAGGTCCAGGTGTTTGGAGACTTACTAGATGAAGCAGTACAGTCTGTTCATGCGTGTGGCGAGGACATTGAGATTTCGGAAAGTTTTACATACCTTGGTAGCGCAGTCCATAATGACGGCGGGTCACGTCAAGAAGCCTTACGGCGGATTGGCATAGCCCACGGTGTTATGGACTCGCTCAGCGGGAGTATTTGGCGTTGTCGGTACCTGTGCAGGAGGACAAAGATCCGGATCTTCAAGTCGCTTGTGATCCCTGTCTTACCTATGGTTGTGAGACATGGACACTAAATAGTGACTTGAAGAGACGAATCATTGTCTTTGGTAATAAGTGTCTTCGCAGAATCATGGGGTATCGCTGGGATGATTACGTGTCAAATCAGCGATTGCACCGTGAGACTGAATCGAGGCCTATTACCTGCATAGTCCGTCAGCGCCAACTTCGGCTATATGGGCATGTGGCACGCTACCCTGAAACCGATCCTTCCCATCGGGTTGTATCTGTAAGAGACAATCCGGCGTGGAGGAGGCCAAGGGGGCGCCCACAAGGCTCGTGGCTGGGGCAAGTTGATGTTTCTTGTCGAGAGCTGCTTGGTATGGGAAAGGAGCCTGCATGGGAACTCGCGCGTGGTGACCCCCGGGAGTGGCGTCGTAGGGTGGGCGAGGCGACGCGCCCCCCGGCGTATGCCCCCAATGATTGATTGATTGATGTTGCGGTACTGAAAGGCGAAGGCTCAGAAAGTGACTTGCGCTGAAGGACGACAAAACCTTCCACCACTTCGACGTAAACTCATTAACGACACTAAACACACACTTCTCCTTCCTGGAATCACGTGGAAGGCATAAAAGTAGTTACTAAAAAGCAAAAATTCCTAATAAGTCCAAGAACTGGTGAGGCAGCGAGCAGCGGTTTTCGGGCCACTAGTTTTCAGGGATGTATCGATGTAAGGCGACGGGCGTGAGGGAGCAGCGCGACCCTGTGAGTGCTGGGTATTGGAAAGCTGTCGCGGGTGTCAGCGAGTGCCAATCAGCGATGACACTGATTTGCGCCGGCTGTGTTTTACGGTATGCTTCCGGGAAAGTCTCAGGGGAAAATGAAAAGGTAGGTACATATATACGTAGGTGAAGGGCTCGTGTCAACCAGACTGAAAGATGATGAAATAAATATGAGTTACGAAAATTATACACATGTCGCATTGTTTACAGAATTTTGCCACGAACAAATATACCCGTGCATGTTACAGGTGCGAAGAAAATATATTACAAAAGTTTATGTTGTATCTATCATTTCAGTACTCTGAACCAAAAATTCTAGAAAAACGAAATATCACCGTCAAGTTTTAGATAAAAATGAGAGAATAAACAAAAATATTCACCCGGAACTTCCCGGTAACATGTAAATATTTATCTTTGGTAGAGTTTATGATTTCAAAACGAGGAAACATGATAAAATAAAACAAAGGAAGAAAAATAGCAACAGGAAACTGATCGCAAATGCACCTGACCAACCATTTTTTTTTTTGTTTAATTAATTTTGCTTCGTATAATTGTACGAGTTGAAAAAAAAAAGTTCCTTCCTTCCTCTTTCCTCTCCTCTCTCTTTCTCTCCCTCTTTCACAGTCTGAGGCAAGGCGAGCCGTCCAGGGCAAGGGCTTCCAAAACAAAGACGCTACAGGTAGGATGCTGTAGAGGCACGGGATAACGACAGGTGAGGAGAGTGAAGAGCAAGGGCGCCTATACGTGGCACCAAGTCCTTGAGCTCCTAACAACGTATATGGAGGAGGAGGAGGAATACATAGGAATACATAGGAATAACAGACACCAGGAGACCTATTGGTCCATAACTAGGGTATCTGTTGTACTACATACTACTAACTATCAACTACATGTAAGAGGACAGTTGGAAAATGATACCATGTCCCTAAAGAAGATAGGAAGATGGAAGTATCGTAGTGAAGAATGATAGGATATGAAATATGCTAACTACAACTACCACTAACACTAATCAATCCGGGGGACTATATTATGAATTCGCAGGGCAATATCAATACCCATTTACTTTACAGTGCGCGTCTGTTTTTAAATGAAGTTATTGTGCTGGCATCGACAACATTTGCTGGTAATTTGTTCCATCGATCAACAACTCTAACATTGAAATAATTTTTACGGAGATCAGTGATGCAACGTTGACCGTTCAGTTTAAAACCGTTATTTCTTGTTGTCACTTGAGGAGAAAGCTCGAACAGGTTCTCTTGATTAATGACATTAAATCCTTTTAGGATCTTATAGGTTTCTATCAAGTCCCCACGGATTCTACGATCCTTTAATTAAGGAAAACATAGGAGGAGGAGGAGGGGAGGAGGAGGAGGAGGAGGAGGAGGAGGAGGAGAGGAGGAGGAGGAGGAGAAGGGGAGGAGGAGGAGAAGAGGAGGAGGTGGAGGAGGAGGAGGAGGAAGACCAAGGCAGCATCAGGTATAGTACATTCAAGACCTCTTCAAAACCTCATGAAGCCCTCACTATATCTCCCGAAGGCATCGATTGTGAGTCTCCGATACTGACGGCGGCCGTGTTGTCGGGAAGCCCACTGGAACCCCCCCAGCCACGCCCCGGCCATCACCATCACCACCTGCGAGGCTGATGGCGTTTCCTTGTCCTATCTGAGAAGTGAAGGCCACTGAGGGGGGGGGGAAGGAGAAAGGCAAGGGGGAGAGGTTCTGAGAGGGAGTTAATGGTATGGGGTACGTTAGCTGATGAGGAAATCAAGGCGTTCTCTGTATGAATAAAAGGAAGGTGTTTGGAAAGGACAAGGATGAGGATGAGAAGGAAGAGGAGGAGGAGAAGGAAAAGGTGGAGGAGAAGGAAAAGGTGGAGGAGAAGGAAATGGAGGAGGAGAAGAAAAAGGGAGAGGAAGGTGGAGGAGAAGAAAAAGGGAGAGGAAAAGATGGAGGAAGAGATGCAAGTGGAGTTTAATGACCCTTCGCACCCTAACTTTATTATTACTCAAGGTCTCTTTCGCAATCTAATTCGACAAAACTAATGCGATTTTAGATATAATTGCAAGAATTCTTTCGTTTTCCTACTATAAGTATATCAAAAGAAGAGAAAAGACGTAATGGTGGAGGAAATATAGACTGGATATGAAAGAAGGGAAAAGAAAAAAAAGAAGAGGAAGGGAAAGAGGGGAGGGGGAGGAAGGGGAAGAAAAGAAGAATGTTTTCCCATTAAACTTTCTTCCTCCTTCGAGAGTAGACAAACTATGGCAAGAATAATGACACTTGGAGCAAATCTTGACGCTCTATCAAGGACAGAAAGAAGAGAAAAGACGAAGAGGAGGAGAGAAGGAGGAGAGAAGAAGAGAGAGAGAGAGAGGAGAGGGAAGAGAGGAGAGGGAGAGAAGGGGAGAAG
>JACEEZ010000597.1:617828-622828 GCA_016584305.1 Chionoecetes opilio
ACAACAAGAAAAACAAGAAAAAAACAAGAACAATTTCAAAAAGAAAGACAAGGGAAAAAAAGGAGGCCAAGAAAAAAACCCGGGATGAGACAACGGTGTTCCTCCAGGCTAGCAGAAAGAACCCTCGGCATTTCCTCACAAGTACAGACAGACGCCCAAATATTCCTCCGTCTGCGTCCACTTCCTCTGCAGGTGGAGTGGGAGAAAGGAAGGAGAAAACGATGACGACGAGGAGGAGAGTGAGGTATTGATTTCGCTTTATTTTTTTTCCCCTCTCTCTCTCTCTCTCTCTCTCTCTCTCTCTCTCTCTCTCTCTCTCTCTCTCTCTCTCTCTCTCTCTCTCTCTCTCTCTCTCTCTCTCTCTCTCTCTCTCTCTCTCTCTCTCTTTTCCTCTCTCTATCTATCTCTCTCTCTCTCTCTCTCTCTCTCTCTCTTTTCCTCTCTCTATCTCTCTCTCTCTCTCTCTCTCTCTATTCACTACCGTCTTCCTGGAGAGAATCACTCACTTATCGGGCATCCTTGTCTGTAAAAGTCTCGCTAATAATGATGAATCGAAACCTACTGGAGTTACATCAAGCTTTGTCTATCTCTCTTCTTCTCTTACAGTGTTTCCTTCTTCCATTTCCTCTATCCCTATTTTCCTTTTTCTCCTCCTCTTTCATCTCCTTTTTTCAAGTTTATTCATGGGATTTGTTCGTCTTCCAATCCTATCTCATTCTTAAATTCCCCTATTCCTATTTTCCTCTTCCTCCTATTTCTTCTATTTTTCAAGTTTGTCCATGGGTTGTGTTCCTCCTCTACTTTCTACCTACTTTTCATCTTCTTTCTTCCATTTCACCGTCCCTATTTTCCTCTACCATCTCCTCCTCCTTTTTCCTTCTCTTCTTCCCTCCCTTCTGCAATCTCTTCCTGCAGGCGTCGTCAGCGTTATCAGCCGAAAACATGCCTGGGGACCCACTACTCGTCACATCCTTATCGAAACGAACTTCACTTTTTTTTCAACCATTTTTTTTCGCTCCAGCCATCAACAGTTATTTGAATCTAAGAGTCACTATCTAGTTTTTTTAGGACAAGACAAGGGGAGACGCTCTTCCTACCTTCCCTGTGGCTACAACTCTCGGCTATAGAGACACTGCTGATAGCCACCCAAAAGTCCCAAATCGACTGGTGTTCCTCTCTCCCTCCGCATCATAACAGCAAAACTTGACGGTTCTTGATGCTCTTGCTACTGGGAATCGCTGAAATATCCTGTACGAACGACTACCACCACTTACAACTCGCTTTACTGACGTTCCCCCTTGCACTTAGTCTTGCCTCTGCTGCCATTCCCGTCTACACTGTCTCCGGTTACCAGCTCCACCGCACCAAAAATATAAAATACAGCAACGAGAAAGCAACGAGCCGCCTATTCCAGTGGGCGACGCTCGTTGGGAGACTCGTCCACGGACTAACCATTAGGGGAACAGGAATTTACTGGTATTCTTTTGTTAGCCTTTCAAACCTATCGTCGTAACGTTGCATTTTTTAAAGGAATCTGTATACCGTGTCCCCTTTTTGGCTGTGGTTGCGAGGCGGGTTGAGTGAGGCCGCAGCGACGGAATTTCCCAACCAAGGCCAGTAAGACAAAAGGCAAAGGATACATGGTTGAGGGATAGAGGGAAGGGGAGGGATAGATGGAGGGAGGGAGGGGAGGGATAGATGGAGGGAGAGAGGGAGGGAGGCGAAACGTAATGCACAGGAAACAGGAAGACATTGTAGGAGGAAACTGCTTGCCAAAGAAACGTAAAAAAGTGATGGATACTGATGTTTACTTAAGGCAAGGAAAGTTTATGTGTATACACAAAAGATATACACAGCGCGGGATGGTTGACTTCAAATAGAAATTACTTTAAATTATAACGACAAAATTAAATTATCTAATGACTTTAAGTTTTAAAAAAATGGTCGTCGCTAAATGTCGTTCAAAGCATCAGGTGACACAAAGTTACAAGGATTTCCGACAACATAAGAGACTCGCTACGTTTTTTTTCTATCCGGCAAGGTACAATACACTTTTATGATTTACTAGCCGCAAAGCCGCCCTCCGGGCGGACTTTTTGGCTAGCTCCTGCGGAGGGCTATTGGTGGGCCTTCGGCCCACCACCTGTGTTTGGTGGGCCTAAGGCCCACCAAACACAGACTCTCCAGATAGCCCCTTCTAACTTTCCTGAAATCATGGATGTAGAAATGTATGTATTAACGCCTTACCCATCACCACACACCCATTCACTCACCCATTACCCATCCCCCCCCCCCCATTCACTCACCCATTACCCATCACCACACACTCATTCACTCACCCATTACCCATCACCCCCCACTTATTCCCTCACCCATCACCCATCACCCCCAACCCATCACCCCCCACCCATTCACTCACCCATCACCCCACACCCATTACCCATCACCCCACCCATTCACTCACCCATTACCCATCACCCTACATCAAGGTTTCCTCAATTCTCGCAACCCACTTTTTTTCACAATTCTCGCTAATCAATCAATCAATCATTGGGGGCATACGCCGGGGGGCGCGTCGCCTCGCCCACCCTACGACGCCACTCCCGGGGGTCACCACGCGCGAGTTCCCATGCAGGCTCCTTTCCCATACCAAGCAGCTCTCGACAAGAAACATCAACTTGCCCCAGCCACGAGCCTTGTGGGCGACCCCTTGGCCTCCTCCACGCCGGATTGTCTCTTACAGATACAACCCGATGGGAAGGATCGGTTTCAGGGTAGCGTGCCACATGCCCATATAGCCGAAGTTGGCGCTGACGGACTATGCAGGTAATAAGCCTCGATTCAGTCTCATGGTGCAATCGCTGATTTGACACGTAATCATCCCAGCGATACCCCATGATTCTGCGAAGACACTTATTACCAAAGGCATTGATTCGTCTCTTCAAGTCACTATTTAGTGTCCATGTCTCACAACCATAGAGTAAGACAGGGATCACAAGCGACTTGAAGATCCGGATCTTTGTCCTCCTGCACAGGTACCAACAACGCCAAATACTCCCGCTGAGCGAGTCCATAACACCGTGGGCTATGCCAATCCGCCGTAAGGCTTCTTGACGTGACCCGCCGTCATTATGGACTGCGCTACCAAGGTATGTAAAACTTTCCAAGATCTCAATGTCCTCGCCACACGCATGAACAGACTGTACTGCTTCATCTAGTAAGTCTCCAAACACCTGGACCTTGGTCTTGAGCCAGGAGACCTCAAGTCCCAAAGGCTTTGCCTCCTCGTGCAGCGCCTCGAGAGCCATCACCAGGACCTCCAGCGACTCAGCAAAGATTACTGCATCATCGGCAAAAACAAGATCAGTGATCTTGGTGTTGCCGACGGATGCTCCACAATCACTTTGATCTACAACCTTGTCCAATACCCAGTCCATACAAGCGTTGAAAAGTGATGGGGCAAGGACGCACCCTTGCCTCACTCCTGTATTCACAGGAAAGAAGCTGGATACACCTACCCCACACTTCACAGCACTCTCAGTCCCAGAATACAGACCAGTTATCAAACCAATAGTCCTTGCAGGAATCCTCGAAGTCGCAGAAGATCCCAGAGTGACTCACGATGCACTGAGTCAAACGCCTTCTTGAGATCAACATAGGCTGCAAGCATCCCCTGTCGAAACTCACGTCGGCGTTCCACCAGGACACGAAGCGCTAGGATACGGTCCGTTGTTGACTTACCAGGCGTGAACCCAGACTGCTGAGGTCTCTGATGCTTCACCAGATGACTGCGAATTCGTGTCAGCAATAGATGGGCAAGCACCTTGCCTGGTACGCTGAGCAGTGTAATACCGCGGTAATTGTTGCAGTCCTGACGGTCCCCTTTCCCTTTCCAGATAGGGACGACCAGCCCCCTTTTCCAGTCAGGAGGAATGGTACCTGATTGCCACACGGCAATCAGGACAGCATGCAACCCGCGGATCATGGCCTCACCCCCAGCTTTGAGGAGCTCTGCACTGATATTACAAACACCAGCTGCCTTTCCACCCTTCAACTTTGCTACAGCCTCTCTGACTTCGTCAAGAGAGGGTGCGGTTTCGTCAATGGGAGGATCGGCATCCACTGCCTGCTAATACTCTCGCTAATAGGCTACTAAAAATAAAAATAAAATAAAAGTGGTCGGATCATCCCATAAGTGGGCTTAAAATGTTCCCCTGGTCGACCTGGTTCCAAAACTGTGCCATATGATGAGATTGCGTCACTGGGGGCGGCACCTATCGCGGACACACACACAGACACACACACACACACTTTCGCTTATATTATTATAGATATTATTACAATACGTTAGTTTATCCTTCACTTATTTTAGGGAAAGATGACATTACCCTCTCCAGGCCATCTAGGCAAGTGTAGCCTGTATACCTTGTCTATTTGTCTCTTTCTTTCTTTCCTCTCCCTCTTTTCTTTCTTTCTCTCCACTCCCTCTCTTTCCCTCTCTCTCTTCCTCCTGTTTCCTCGTATGCTTCCAAATTCCCGCACTTCTTTCTTCCACTTCCACGTATTTTCTTCTTTCCTTTCCTCGTTGTATTTGCACCAACTTCTCTTTCTATATTCTTTCTTTCAAGTTTTCATTGTTATGCAGTTTCCGTTGTTTATCTTTCTTTCCAGCTTGCAGTTATATTTTTATATTTTCTCTCTCTGTCTGTATGTCTTGTCTGTGTGTATGTATGTATATTTTATGGATGTATGCATCTCTCCTCTCTCTCTCTCTCTCTCTCTCTCTCTCTCTCTCTCTCTCTCTCTCTCTCTCTCCGGACCTGCTGAGTGACCAGGAGAAGGAGGAGGAGGAGGAGGAGGAGGAGGAGGAGGAGGAGGGAGGAGGAGGAGGAGGAGGAGGAGGAGGAGGAGGAGGAGGAGGAGGAGGAGGAGGAGGAGGAGGAGGAGGAGGACCACAGGAAGCCAGCCATCTTCCAGTCTACAGCCCTAGATAATGCAAC
>JACEEZ010000597.1:635328-650328 GCA_016584305.1 Chionoecetes opilio
CTCACATACTATATTTCCACAAAACTTTCCTGTGTCTCTTTTTTCTCTTTTTCTTATCTCTCTTTTCTCTCTTCTCCCCTTCTCTCCTCTCTCTCTCCCCTCTCCTCTTTTCTTCTCTCTCTCTCTGACCCGTCCCTTGCTATGTTATTATGTATTATAGCTTTCAGGTCTATAAAAGCTTCGGCTTATTGGACCTGGCTTTATCACTAAAATGTAATAGTTCATATGTAAACACAACTACATGGCCAAAATAAATATATCAATATCAAATATCTCTCTCTCTCTCTCTTCTCTTCCCCTTTTCTCCTCTCTACCATCTCTCTTCTCTCTCTCTCTTCCCCTCTCCACTTTTTTTTAATATTTAATGCCAGCAGATAAAATCACAAATACAACAATAACAACAACAAAAAATCATAAGCAACACCAATCAAGCAACAACAACAACAACATTGACTGTGATCCATGAGGCCAGCTGCTTTGGCGCTGTTCACTTGGATTACAATAAAAGTAAATCAAATAAAAGTAAAGTAAAAAAAATAAGTTAATAAAAGCGATTAAAACGGTATGGGCTCCTGGTCTGACAGTACAAAAACACGAGAACACAGACACAAAGACATCAGACAACATTTTCCCCAAGTATCTTTTCTCCCCTAAAGAAGCGGTCTCAGCCAAGAACTATTAGTATGCTTCCTGTGTGTAGGTAGTGTCCTTGTGAACCACACGGCCGCTCCACCTCCTTGTTTCCACTTACATATGGCCTTCCACTCCTCCTCTCTTCCTGCCCTTCCTCTTATCATGTCTCTTGTTCTTCCTTCTCAGCTTCCTAGTCCTTCTTCTAGCCTACTACCTCTTCTTTTTGGCCTGGTACAGTACTCCTCCTCCTACTCTTCCTTCTCAGCCTACTACCTCTTCTTTTTGACCTGTTATTCCTCCTCCTCTTCCTTTTCTCCTTCCAGCTCCAGCCTACACCCTCTCCTTTTTAGACTCGTATTCCTCCTCCTACTCTTCCTTCCAGCCTCTCCTTCTCTTCAGTCCCTCCCTCTAATCCCTCTATCCTGGCATTCTTCCTATCGCCTTCTCCCGGCCTCCTGAACTCCTCCTACTTCTCCTCCTCCTCCTTATCACTTTTTGTGCATGTATCTCCTTTGATTTCTCATTTTCTTATCATGTATTTTTTTTGTCTTAACCTTTTTTTCCTTCCTTGTGTTTGTAATGATGCTCAGGCTGAATTTTTTTTTTTTTTTTCTATTGCTTCTACAGCCACTTCGCCTCCTTCCTTATTCTTTCTTCTCTTTACTTCCTCTTCCTCCTCCTATAATTCCTCCTCTTCCTTCTTCGCCTCAAATATACAATAACTTTCGCTCTTTCTTCCTCGTTTCCTTTCCTTTGTTTTTCTTCTTCCTCCTCCATCCACTTCCTCTTGCTTCTGTTCTCTCTCTCTCTCTCTCTCTCTCTTCTCTCTCTCTCCTCTCTCTCTCTCTCTGCTCCTCTCTCCCCTCTTCTCTCTCCTCTCTCTCTCTCTTCTCTCGTTGGTGTGTCACTTTGTTTCCCTTTGTTTTCATTGCTTTTTAATCATTCTTTTCCATTGCTTCTTGTTTCTCTTCTCTTTCTTTACCCTTCTCCATCATACTCAGAAAAATAAAAAATAACCTGTCACCCTGTCAAGTGCTTGGGGGAGGGGAACAAAAAAGAGAAGCGGAGGAAAAGAGAGAGGGGAAGAGAGAGAGAGGGGGGGAAAAAGAAGAGAGAGAGAGAGAGAAGAGAGAGAGAGAGAGGGGAGAGGGGGAGAGAGAGAGGGGAGAGAGAGAGAGAAAAAAGAAGGAAAGAAGAAAGGGGAGAAAGGAGAGGAGAAAAAAAGGAATAGATGGAAAAAGGGAAGGAAAGGAAGGGAGAAAGGAGAAGTTTAAACTAAAAGGAAAGAGAATTATAAGGAGGAAGGGAAAGGGGAGAAAAGGGAAAGTTTTGAGGGAAGGGAAAGAGAAAGAAGTAGGAAGGAAGATAAGAAAGGAGGGATTTGTATTGGAGAAACGGAGGAGGGAGGAGGAGAGAGATGAGAGGGGAAGAGAGAGAGAGAAGATGAGAGAAGAGAAGAGTAGGGGAGATGAGAAGAGAGAGAGAGAGAGAGAGAGAGGGGGGTTTGGGAGAGGTGGAAGGCAAGTGGAGTTCTAAGTAAGGGAGTTGTTAAGCTTGCTAGTGGAGAGCATCGTAGCGGAAAGTTTGCAACATAATAACCTAATCTGAAAAGAGAGGAAGTGGGATGATGATGATGATGATGATGATGATGATGATGATGATGATGATGGTGGTATTAATGATGATGATGATGGTGGTAGTGATGACGGTGTGTTGATTTTCTTTGAGACACACACACACACACACACACACACACACATACACACACACACACACATACATACACACACACACACACACACACACACACACACACACACACACACACACACACACACACACACGTAGCTGAAAAAACTCAAACAAAAAGTATAAACATTTTTCCTGTTTTCCTCCATAACATTTTCATTTCAAAGAATTCATGTATTTTTTTCTAATATGTGAGTAAGTCTGTGTTTATAAGATTTTAGTTTGTTTTCCTTCCTTCTCTTCCTCTTCTTTTCCTTCCTTCTCTTCCTCTTCTTTTCCTTCCTTCTTTTCCTCTTCTTTTCCTTCCTTGTGTTCCTCTTCTTTTTCCTCCTCCTCTTCCTCCTAATCAGCTAACAACAGGAATATGCGAAGTGAAAATAATAATAATAGTGATAATAATGAGAAGCGAGTACTGTATTTCTTACTAGTTGCATTCACACAAAGTTTAATTACGTTTTTTTACACCTGTCAATGCTAATAATAATAATAATAATAATAATGATAATAATAATAATAATAATAATAATAATAATAATAAAGGTCAGGTCAGCATTGCAAGACCTTCACGATGTTGAGTTCGATGTTCCCTCCGCGACCCTTGAGGAGAGCGTTGACTCTCACAGACCATACGAGCGAAACCTTTGAGTCTCCATGTACTCCCTCTTTCTGCACTCTCTTCCCTTACTCTCTCTCCTCAGCTCCGAACTCCTTCTGCTCCACTTCTCGTCTCTATCTTCTCTCTCTCTCTCTTCTCTCTCTCTCTCTCTCTCTCTCTCTCTCTCTCTCTCTCTCTCTCTCTCTCTCTCTCTCTCTCTCTCTCGGGATGTTCCTTTTTATGATTTTCCTATTTTTCTCGGCGGGGCGTTGCTTCTCTACCTTTTTTCTTTCTTTTTCTCTATTTTACATCTCTTCTTGGTGGCTCTCAGGGGTCGTAGAGATAAACAAAAAATATATATTCCCTACGCTGTTCTTTTCTCTCTCCTCCTCCTCCTCCTCCTCCTCCTCCTCCTCCTCCTCCTCTCCTCCTCCTCCTCCTCCTCCTCCTCCTTAGATATATTCCCTACGCTGTTCCTTTCTCTCTCCTCCTCCTCCTCCTCCTCCTCCTTTTCTAGTACCATTGGGCTCTATACTTATTACCCATCCACTCCAGTCCACAAGGAATATGCCCACTACTATAGCTCGAAAATTAACTCATCCATTACCCCCTTAAGCCCCTTCCCTTTAACCCCTATTTCACCCTTATCAACCCCCTACCATTACCTTTCTCTATTGTCTCATTCCACATTTTGTACCAGTAACACTCTTAGTTTTTCCTATTATTTTTGTTCATATCCCTGCCATATTTTTCCCTATTGTCACATTCCACAATTTTTTTCCTTTAACTATCTAGCTATCCCCGTCTTCATTCTCTTATCTATCCATACCTCTCCCTTTCTCTTATTTTTTATATTTTTATCATATTGTTTTCACATTCCAATCTTTTTCCCTATCATCCCAATCCACATTTTTTTCCTATATATACCTATCTATATATACCCTGTCTTCTTTATCTTATCTATCCATACCTCTCCCTTTCCTCCTTTCTCTTTCTCTCCTTCCCTCTTCACCGTTATGAGAGCCTGCCTTAGCGCCTTAACGATCTGCCTCATCCCCTGCCTAATGCGACCGCCGCCTCCCTTCCTTCCCTTCTCTTCCATACGACCTTCCTCATCCTCCTCCTCATCCTCCTCCTCCTGCCCAAGCTCGATTCTCTCTTCCTCCTCGTCCTTTCTGAAGTAGGTGGGAGAGGAGGGAGGGAGGGAAGGGCGTCTTGTGTAAAGTGTTGTGGTGTTGTTATGACTTTAACTTTTGTGTGAGTAGTTTTAAAGTGGTATACGGATGAAGAGATACGTAAAAAGAAGAAGAAAGATTTTTATTTTATTTAAAGAGAAGGATGATCATTTATAAGGGAATGTTGTGTTTGATTGAGGTAGGTTTTCACACGTCTCTTATGTATCTATGTATTATAAATGACACTTAGATAAGTTATAAGAGTGAGTTTAGTGTGTGTAATCATCAACACCTCTTTTGTTATTGGTCTTGATATAACGACTGTCTCACTTTTTTTCAGGTTTTTTCTTCTATAACGCGTAATTTTTCCTCCTCCACGTCGTTAACACTGGCCGTCTCTCTTCCACTTTTGTTGTTTGTAACACTGGTGTCTTTGCTTCACTTCTGTAGCTTGTAACACTGGTACCTCTCCTTCATGCCTGTAGTTTGTAACACTGACGTTTCTCTCCCTTTCTCTCCAGTTTTACATCTTTGCCCTCCAACTGAGACGCAGCAGGGCGGTGATGGGGCCTGACACGAACGCCCTCTTCTTCCTCCTCTACCTTCTTCAACTTCTTAATTTCTTGTATTCTACCTCTTCTTTTTCTTCATTGTCTTCTTCTCCCTATTCTCCTCCTCTTCTTCTTCTTCTTCATTTTCTTCTTCTCCCTATCCTTCTCCTATTCTTCTTCTTCTTTATTTTCTTTTTCTCCCTATCCTCCTCCCCCTCCTCTTCTTCTTCTTCTTCTTCATTTTCTTCTTCTCCCTATCCTCCTTCTATTTTTCTTCTTCTTCATTTTCTTCTTCTCCCTATGCTCCTCCCTCTCTTCTTCTTCATTTTCTTCTTCTCCCTATCCTCCTCCACTTCTTCTTCTTCATTTTCTTCTGCTACCTAATCCTCCTCCTCTTCTCCTTCTTCTCTACCTTCTCCTACTCCTAGCGGTGACACACGAGGGTGACGCTTCCTCCTCTTCCTCTTCCTCCTCTTCTTCTTCTTCTCTCAGTGACCCCGCAGCATCTAAGGTCCCGTTATGGCGGTCCTGGGGCATCCCGCGGAAGAAAATACCCCCCTTAACCCCCCCCCCTTACCTCCCCCCTACCACCACCACCACCACCACCACCACCACCATCACCACCACTACTACCACTCCGACCACCACCACTACTACCACTCCGACCACCACCACCATCACCATACGATCACTACCATTCCCAACACCCCCACCACCACCACCACACCACCACCACTACCATTACTACCACTACGACCACCACCACCATCACCATACGACCACTACCACTCCCAACACCATCACCAACTGCCACTACATCAACACCCGTCCCTTCTATCTTAGTTTTTTCCTCTCTCTCTCTTCTCTCTCTCTCTCTCTCTCTCTCTCTCTCTCTCTCTCTCCTCTCTCTCTCTCCCCTCTCTCCTCCTCCTCTCTCTCTCTCTCTCTCTCTCTCTCTCTCTCTCTCACTCGTGACCTACGCCTCCCGCCTACTCCAAGTCATTCCCTCCACACGTGATGTAAATATTCTGAAAGACTGGTCCAAGGTAGGGAATTGTGGGTAGTACAGAGATGGTTCCCTGATAACTCACGACCTACCTAGAGCCTAAGAAACTTCTCTCTCTCTCTCTCTCTCTCTCTCTCTCTCTCCTCTCCTCTCTCTCTCTCTCTCTCTCTCTCTCTCTCTCTCTCTCTCTCTCTCTCTCTCTCCTCTCTCTCTCTCTCTCTCTCTCTCTCTCTCTCTCTCTAATGCTTTCTTGATGCTTAAAGAATCATGCCTCATGTTTACTGGCTTAGGAAACGATTTGTTCTTATATTTCTATCATTACTCACTGATTTATGTTTCCGCTCGATCATACTAATGTCATCATTCTAACAAGGCAGAAACGGAGCTGAAATTCTGGGAAGTACTTTGTTCCTCAGTACAGTATTTTTAAGCTCAGTATTTTTAAGTCAGGAATGTGCATGTGTACTGTTGTGTTACTGTTATTAGTGATCATGAGTTGGATAGGAAGCTAGTGCAGTGATTGTGAGATGTATTCAGTTCAGTTACTCGTTGGGGAGATAACCTTTAGTGTTTCTTTTAGTGTTATCTAAAGTTCTTTGTTGCTATTATTCTTATCTATTGCTATTTTATCGTCTGCATTATTTTTATTCTTAATGTTCTATATAGATCTACACCACTTTCTTTCTTCATTATATTTCATCCTCTTGTCTTTAGAGTTCTTCATGGCATTAATTTCCTTTACAAAACATCATTTAATTTTTCTACACCACCTTTGATAGTCATAATATATAATCATAGATATAATTTAGATAGTAACTAACTACCTCTATTATTTTTTATCTCCGTCAGTGTTGCAGAGGCAGAGAAGTACATGAACCTCGACTACCTTGCCACGCACAGAGAAGGAAGGACTTTTTATTCTTATGTATCTTATTCTTCTTATTCTTAATTCTATTCACAAATCTACATTACTTTTTTTCTACACCATTTAGTCCTATGTAACTGACTTTCTATCTTATATTCTCTTCCTATGTCAGTGTTACAGAGACAGAGAACCACATGAGCCTCGACTATAATGCCTTGCCACTAACAGAGACGGACCCAAGGATAGGATAAGCCTGAAACACACCACTACTACTACTACTACTACTACTACTATTACTACTACTACTACTACTATTACTACTACTACTACTACTATTACTACTACTACTACTACTATTACTACTACTACTACTACTATTACTACTGCTACTACACTACACAGCCAGGTCATCAAGTGGCAGTAACGGAGTCTTCATTACGCAGGCAATTACAGTCACAGGAGAGGAACCCTTGATCTCGCCTTAATTGCCCGACTGTTATGGCCTCAAGGTAATATGTAGCGGTCTTTAGAGATACTCCGCGGCTTATCCCAGCGATGAATTCATTACGTTTATCACAGACTCGCCTAAACCGCTGGGTATGATAAAATAGAAGTAGTTAATGATGCGAATAGTTTATCGTTTCGTTAATCGCGTAGAGGAAGGAAGGCAGAATATGTGCAATAACTCTTCCTTGGATGTTGCAGGGGAAGAGGGAAGTTGTAGTATTTACCAGGTTGGATTATAGAAGAAGAATATGCATCTAACTATCGCGCTGGTGTGACACATAAACAGCACAGTCTCGGCTGGTGACAGCGTATATACAGCCCCCCCCCCACCCCCCACCCCGTCACGTAATAACTTACTAGGGTCATCTGAAAACCTATATTAATGATAGGAAGGGAGCGGGGTCTTTAGATAAACACACACAACACACCACACACACACACACACACACACACACACACACACACACACAAAGAATTTATGGCTTTTTCACCGCCCTGCCTCCTTCCCTCCTACCCCCTAGTCCTCCCGTATAAGCCTATAGTCTTTCTCTCTACTTGCACCTGCCCCCGGGTCTCCTATATAGTCTCCACGGCGCCTGTGAGGGACCTGCGGGACTCCTGGACGCCCTTCCTGTTCCTGCCAGTGCTTGGAACGTCCCTCGGGAAATCAGAATGAAGGCATGCAAGCCCTTCCCTAAAACATTGAATTACAACGATAGAGAATTCTTCAAATAACCAAGATGTTCTATTATTTCTATCCATTCTTTGGTTTACTTACGTGATTTCTAGCAAGAACTCAACTCTGCCACGCTCTAACTGTTGCCCTATCATTGTACTTAATGGGTTAGAGAAATATGCTCTTTGTCTTCCTGCTCTTTGCTCTCTCTCAATGTTGCCTCTCTCGGTGGTTGTCTTCGAGTGAGCTGTTTTCTTACAACTTATGGTGCGCCCGTGGAGTACATAAGATGAAGAAATAAATGCATTAGGAGTGTGTGTGTGTGTGTGTGTGTGTGTGTGTGTGTGTGTGTGTGTGTGTGTGTGTGTGTGTGTGTGTGTGTGAGAGAGAGAGAGAGAGAGAGAGAGAGAGAGAGAGAGAGAGAGAGAGAGAGAGAGAGAGAGAGAGAGAGAGAGAGAGGAAGAGAGAGATGAGAGAGAGAGAAGAGAGATTGTGGTAGCTTTCTTTACTCTCTCCATCATCATCACCATCACACAGACACACAAACAGACGCCGCGCTTTCATACTTTCACATAAAGATAATAACAATAAAACCACAAATATTCAAGAAATAAACGTGACTAAATCATAAACCTACAGAACGTTCCATTACTAAAGAATTCCTGATTTTTTTTTTTTTATACATTTGTGTCTATAGCAGCCTGTACTGTTAGGAAGTTAGTACAATATAGTCTATATTCGTGTCTATATTCTTCCTTTCTGACATGTACAGTACGGTGACGGTGACGGTGAGTTTCTTGAGGGAGTTTTGCAGCTTCTTGTGAGTGAGGAGCGATGGACCACCTCTCTCACACACATACACACACACACATACCAATGGACTGACATTACAATATTCAATCAATTACAATAAACATCAATATTCAGGTAGAACTCGAAGGTTGTGTGTGTGCGTGCGTGTGCGTGTGTGTTTCCCCTATTCCTCGGGACACCATGGCCGCCACAAACCCATCGACACACACACACACACACACACACGCACACACACGCACACACACTTGTTTGTTTCTTGTTTGTTTTGTTTAGAGGATAATGCCTCAGAGCCATAGTGATCTACCGCTGCTACATATTAGTGTTGGCCGAAGCCACCACCCCGGGGGGGGGGGGGGTTACAAACCCCCGGCTGGCACCCGGTACCCATTCACTGCTGGGTGGACAGGGGCTAGGGATTTAAGAAAGACCACCCATCTATCTTTCGCTCCGCCCGGGGATCGAACCCGGGACTTCTCGGTTTTAAGCCGAGCGTGCTAACCACTACACTACAGAGTTCCTGTAGACTTCCAGAGACTTCCAGAGACTACACTTCCAGAGTTCCACACACACACACACACACACACACACACACACACACACACACACACACACACACACACATACACACACACACACACACGCACACACACACACACACACACACACACCTTTACTAATACACATGGCAAGCGTGGATATGAAAGCAAATGTTACAATGAAGGTTAAGTAAAACATTAACGTAGATTATTATCACGGGTTATGCCAAAAAATAATGAAGAAAAAACTGGTCATGTAGTACTCGAATTCTTAAGTACTCATTTTAAGTAAGCATATCAAGGCTGCTTATATAAAAATAATATAAAAAAAGCCATCTGATGTTTAGTTTTTATATGTTTTCAATTCCTTTTTTTATGTTGAAGCCCTTGAGAGTGCGTGTGTGGGTAACCTCGATGGGTGGAAGTGATGAAAATAATCGAGTATAGTTTTGGGTCCATAGAGATGAAGTTACTGGTAGCGAGGCGGCGGTCATACAAAGCTTGCAATCACGTCACGTGGAATGTTTCTATTTTCATTCTTTTTTTCTCCATTCGTATTATTCCTACGAGTGGGTTTGGGTGGGGGGGGGGGGGCTGGCGTGCAGGGTGAGGGGTCAAGGGACTGGCTGGCTCCAAAGCAAACTTTACTGTCTCCCTAACGACTTGTGAAACAAACTCTCTCTCTCTCTCTCTCTCTCTCTCTCTCTCTCTCTCTCTCTCTCTCTCTCTCTCTCTCTCTCTCTCTCTCTCTCTCTCTCTCTCTCTCTCTCTCTCTCTCTCTCTCATCATTACTCAACACCGCGTTCTAACAGAATATTCAGGAAAAAAATTCTTCATTCACTGTCAAGACTCATTCGTTCAGACGTGCACGAACCCGCCGCCGTCACGAGCACGAGCGATGCCTTTCCTCCGCCAGTCAGTAATGCAAGGTGTGGATGACAAGCCCCCATTCACCCGTCTGACCTCCCGCCGTACCTAAATCACCGTCAAGACACTCCGTTACACCCTTCAGCCCTTGCTACACCACCTATAAAAAAAATGCATAACCAAAGAGAGGAAATTATGCAATTCCCATCAGAGTTTAAGGATTTTAATGTGACTGTGATTAGTTTGTACACTGACTATAGTTTAATATAATAATAAAAAGAGATCGTGACCTTGAGCTAAAATATGGTGTCCTTCATGTTGATATCCTTGGTCCCACACTATATACCTGTCCTGCCCTGTCCGAGGAGACAACACCTACCAAACCAAGGACACTATTCACCTTCACTCTCTGTACACCTGACAACCTCCTCCTCCTCCTCCTCCTCCTCCTCCTCCTCCTTTCCTCCCCCTCCTCCTCCTCCTCCTCCCCTCCTCCTCCTCCTCCTCCTCCTCCTCCTCTGCTAAATGACAAAGTTTCTTCTAACAGGTCAAAAAACGACGAGCGGACGGCAGTAGCAGCATCACCTTAACCCCTTTCTTACCCCACAGCAACACTGGGTCACGTCCCGTTTCCGCAAATACTAATCAAAGTAACTTAATCAAGCGCCCTGTTACAGGGGAAACCCTAGACACCCTGCCCGGTAAACCCTCACGCAAGGTTACCAAAACTATTAAGGAACTTAAATTACTCTACACAAATGCCAGAAGCATTATTTTAAAGCGTAACGAATTATTAGCATACGTTGTTACCGAAACGCCAGATATCGTTAGTATCACTGAGAGTTGGATCAACACTAAAGATAAACATTTATTAGCTGAAATAGCCATTCCAGGCTATAAGACATTCCTAAATTGTCGCACGCATAAGCAGGTGGAGGTGTCCATTCTTTACATAAAGATAATTTGCAAGCAATCGAAATTGAAAAAGTAAATAAAGATCATTATGACTCAGTCAAACGCAAAGTTAAGCTAAACGGTAAATTGCTAACTTTTGGGACAATATATCGTCCTCCCAAATCAAATGGGAAGTCGATGTCTCCTCTATGACGAATAAAGTCAGTTGTCAACAATAATAACGATACAATTATATGTGGAGATTTTAACCTACCTCGTATAAACTGGAATAATAATTCTGCTGATAGAAAAGGAAATGCGATTGTTGATATGGAAACGAAGTATTTTTAAAATCAGGTGGTCCGGGGAGCATACAAGGGATAATAGTATCCTAGATCTAGTTTTCACTACCGACATTGATCTGATTGATTACTGGGATATAGGTGACATTTGGAAAAACAGTGATAAAGGGGTTAATCAGATGCGGCATAAATTGCAATTAGACATCACAGAAAATCGGTTATTAGTTCCCAATTATAATAAAGCAGATTTCACGAAGATCACAAGGTACTAAGCGAAGTGTTTGGGGTTGACCTACTAAACGGTAATAACGCCGAAAACATGTGTATTTATTCACAAATAAACCCCAATCGGTGGTTGAAAAACATGTTCCATGGTAAGAAAACGTCTGAATAACATAAACATTAACAGACCCAGTTGGATGACAAATGAGATCAAAAAATCATTGGCAGTAGCGCCGAGCGTATAAAGTTTACAAACGATCAAATGCGAACTGCGTTCTAGAGAATACAATGACGTAAAACGTCGTTGCAAAGGATTAATTAAGACAAAAAAAACGCGAGTATGAAGAAAAAATTGAAAAGGGAATCCAAATAAACCCGAAAGGTTTTCTTTCAATACGTTCGAGTAAAAAAAAACGTCAAAACAAGTATTGGGCCACTGAAAGATAAGAATAACATCTTGGTAAATGATAATAAGAGCATGGCACTTTACTCAATGATTACTTTAATGTGGAAATTATTAAAGAAGACGAAGCTCCATTACCAGAACCAGTAAACATGAGGGCGGGACTCGAAAGTGATAGATTGGAAATAGGAGAGATAACGGGAAAGACGAAATATCAAAGTATTTGCAGAAACTTGACCCAGCAAAAATCCGTGGGGTGGACGAATTTCGCCGAGATTACTTCGCGAATGTCACAGTTAACTTTCGCTTCCATTAAAGATTATTCTCAATAAATCGCTAAGTGCCCAAAAATGTTCCTAGTATGTGGAAATTAGCTAATGTTACACCGATATTCAAGAAAGGGAGTAAGAGCCTCGAAAGTAATTATCGCCCAATTAGTCTAACGTCCTGATTGTTAAACTATTTGAGAAAATATTGCGGGATAAAATAGTGTCTTTTCTCGATGAAAAAAACTCAATACTAAACATCCCAGCATGGATTTCGAAATAAGAGATCCTGTTTAAAACAAACCTACTCGATTTTTTTAATATCATTTTATTTAAACTGGGGCGCTAAAATTCCCTCGGATGTAATATACCTTGATTTTCAGGAAGCCTTCGATACAGTTCCCCATAAGCGAGTTTTGACCAAGCTAGGGACATGGCTTAGGAGAGCAATTATGTTCATGGATTGGCGATTGGCTTTGAAATCGTAAAAAACGGGTAGTAATAATGGCGAGGCATCTGATTGGTTTTGATGTTACTAGTGGGGTGCTCAGGCTCGGTCTTGGGTCCTACCCCTTTTTCTGATATATATCAACGATTTTGGGCGGGGGACTTTGTATCTAAAATATCAAAATTTGCAGATTTACACCAAATTAGGCGGGAAAGCATATACTAGAGAAAACTGCGAACTCATACAAAGTGATCTCGACAAACTATCAGATTGGAGTGATAAATGGCTATTAAAATTCAATTCGATAAATGTAAGTAATGCATTAGGCAACGATAACCTCAAAAACAACTATCAAATGCAAAATAAATGTTAACTGAAGTACAGCAGGAAAAGGATTTAGGGTGTCATCATCAGTAATGATCTTAAAACCAGTTCGCATTGCCTACTGCCGTAAAAAGGCGAACATGATGTTGGGCTTTATTAAACGCGACTTGAACACAAAACTCCGAAAGTAATGGGCACAATTATACACGTCCTTGGTTAGGCCGCACTTGGAATATGCCGTTCAATTCTGGTCGCCCTGTTTCGTAAAAGATTTAAGCCAAATTAGAATCAGTGCAAAGAAGAGCAATCCCAAAAAAATTCCATCTCTGCGAATTCATCTTATGAAGAGAGAACTGCGGAAAATTAATATTTTTCCTTAAGGATCGTAGAATCCGTGGGGACTTGATAGAAACTTTAAGATCCTAAAGGATTTGAGTTCATTAATCAAGAGAACCTATTCGAGCTTTCAACTCAAGTGACAACAAGAAATAATGGTTTAAAACTAAACGGTCAACGTTGCATCACTGATCTCCGTAAAAATTATTTCAATGTTAGAGTCGTTGATCGATGGAAAACAAGTTACCAGCAAATGTTGTCGAAGCCAAAACAATAACTACATTTAAAAACAGACTTGACGCGCACTGTAAAGTAAATGGGTATTGATAGTGCCCTGCGAATTCATATTTAGTCCCCCGGGTCGATTAGTTGTAGTGGTAGTGGTAGTTGTAGTTAGTATATTTCATACCTTCATTCTGCACTACGAAACGTCCATGTTCCTATCTTCTTTAGGGACATGGTATAATTTTCCAACTGTTTTCTTACAAATATTTTATATTAGTAGTATATAGTTCAGCAGATACCCTCGTCATGGAAACCCAAAAGGTCTCCTGGTGTCTGTTATTCCTATGTAATCCTCCTCCTCCTCCTCCTCCCCTCCCCCTCCTCCTCCTCCTCCTCCTCCTCCTCCTCCTCCTCCTCCCTCCTTCCTCCTCCTCCTCCTCCTCCTCTCCTTCTCCTCCATGCCCTTTATTCCTTCCTCCTTCGTTCCATTCTTGCACTTTCTCCTTCAGCAGCGATTCTTTTCCTCACTCTCTCTCACTCTGCACACTTGACGAACTGTTGTCCTCGTCACCCACTTCCAGCACACAACGTCCCTGAAGTTATCGCTGGCCTGGGACACAACGCACGGAGGTCGTAAAGTTGCCTATAGAGACGTTATGATGGATGCCACAAACCTGCATAAAGCTGGAAGTTACAACCTCATTCACAATCACCCTCACATAAAAAAAAAAAAAAATTGTGGAACGTAAAACAATACAAATTTCATAGATTTCAAACGCTAATATGTTTAGAATCGGCTACAAAACAAAAATTTAAATATTATGTGACTATATTTCGTTTAGGAATTGAAATACGTGAACAAATTTAGTTTCCACGTTATGATAAAGAATGTAATCATGTCCTTTAACCTTTGCGCAGCCGCTAGGTGCGTGGCCTTGCCGGTGCAGCTGTAAGAACCAGGGCTCAAGGCAAGGCCGGCCGCCGCTGCATTATACATCATACATCCCGGCCCCCAAACAGGCGAAGCTGCCACAATAAACCACACCTCTCACATCTGTCCTCGCACCTGTGGCCTTTGTATCATTAGCAGTTTATTTGCAGGTTATTTCAGCCGCCTGAGTGAAGCAAGATGGAGCAGAGGAGCCCACGGAAAAGGTTTACCCGTTGGCCTCACGTATGGAGGGGCGCCAGGAACGGCATAACTGGTCCTGCCTCACGTTGTCTGCCTTCCCTGCCTTTACTTCATTCCCATCCACCTGTCCGCGCCTCACCATCCTTCCTTCTTGATCTATGTCTCGCCTACTCGATGGGGTGACGCTACATGACGTCAATTCGATGTTTCATAACTGGCTATAATTTTTCTTTTTTTATGGACATTATATCGTTTTAGTTCGTGTGAATATTTAACTCTTACATCACTGTCGTATATAAGAAATGTACATATGGCAGCTTTTCTTTCTTCCCTTAGTGCATATTTCATCATAGTTTTGTTTTCCTTTTTCCTTGAGACTGTCTTTCCTTTTATTACCAGCGTCAATTATCTCCTCGGAAAGGGGGTTATTTTTTCCATCATTACGTTTATATAATTTCGTATGCATTATCCCGGC
>JACEEZ010000597.1:662828-680633 GCA_016584305.1 Chionoecetes opilio
ATCTCAGATTAGGATTGTCTGTGTTGAATGGGTCACAGGAAAATTCAGTGATGCAGCTATCAATATCCTGTACCGCCTGCTCATCCAGCTTCAAACGTGTTTTTTTGTTTTCACTGTGTTGCAGTTTTGACAGGGTACTCTGTGCCATGGTATGTTGAGATGATCTGACTTGGTTGAGGGAGTTAACATTTCTTGAATCAGTGAGCAACATCTTCTCATTTTTGAGGATTTTAAGCCAACCAGCTTTCATCTTCGATCCTTTGTTCATGGTCATCTCTATCCACAGATCAAGAGGTAAACAAGAGTAAGGTATACCAGTGATTGACTGGGAAAACAAACCATCCCTCATGTAGGCTGTGCTCTCCTCAGGAAGATTGCTCAGCTACAGCCAGATCATAGATCTGCATCCAGGGCAACATCAAACGTAGAGATGCTTTGAATTCTTCCCAGTTCTGAGTTCTTAGGGCATGCAAGTCCATCATCAGAATCTCAGTCATCTCAAGAAAAGACATCCAGTATTTCGCCATTGGAGTACCTGAATTTGTTATCCTTTCAAACTCTTCTGCAACGATAATTATGATGTTTGGGATTGATTCTAGTAAGGCATAGCTCTGTTCACATTTTTGGAAGGATGATGATGGGTCTCTCAAAATCACCAGTTGACATTTGACATCTTCAGGCACAGAAGCACCATAGCTAAGACAGTATAATATGAGTCTTCGCATGAGTGCTTCATACATCAAGCGCAGACATCGAATGCTTCTCTTGTAGTCTTTGTTTTTTAATGCTTGGTCAACAGAACCTTCTGCGATTACTCCTGCCATGACGAGAACATCTGACAAACCTGATCCATGGAAGCGTTTGTCGATGGCATAGATAAATGAGCAATGGATGTGAAAAGGCCCCATACAAGGTAAGATGATGTTAAATTGGGCTGGGTGTTCATACCGAATCTGGACAATGAGTGTGTACACAGGCTGATTACCAACTAGCTGTATGAATGGCATGTTCTTGGCTATGGCTACAAGTACTAATCTTTTCATCACTTCATGAACCACTGATTTATGTGGTGGATTTGGGAATGTCAGGAAATAATAGGGTTTGCTCTTCACCACTGAAGGCTGAACAGAGGCTTGGAATCCTGCAAAGGCACCCACGGTTTGTTCAGAAACTACTCTGGGCTTCATATTCTCATCAAGACGTGCCAATACATGAATAAGGCTTCTCTTACGCTGCAAATTTGTGTCATATGGGGCGTCTATATTGGCTGCTAGTCTTATGCTTGGTGTACCACGTTGAACTGTTTTGTATGGCTGTACAAGATGTTGAGAAGCACACAGGGCTTTCATATCGTCGGCTGTGGGAATGCTCAGAGATTGACGTGAAACAGCAGAAGTCTCCACCAAATTTTGTGGCTGGACAAACATGACATTGGTTCGATGAGATGTGTTTGCTCCAGTCAGAGTATCGTCTTTGAAGTCATCGTTGTCCATAACTGCTGTACCTGCTTGGCCCATGGCAAGCTCATCAGGACATGCTCTATTTGTTTTGATGTCAAACTTGGCCCACGCATCATAAAGATTCAGAACATCCTTGTAGCTGATTCCAAGAGAAAACTTGTGCATCAAGTCAATTATTTCTCGACTTCGAGTCAGGCCATGTAGCGTCACTGCCAACTTCACCTTGAATGATGTTCGTTTCCCCGTTATGTATGAAGATAGCAGAGATGTCAGTGCCAGAACTGCCGGGTCTTTTTGGTCTTCACCAGCCTTTGGCTTCTTAAACAAGGTTACAAATTTGTACAAGAGCTCGTCTGAGTCCTTCGCGTCCACCAATTCATCGTCATGAGGTGTCCATGACATCACTTGTGCCTGTGATGCATGTGCATTGATCCGTTGTGCTACGGTCGAAATCAGTTGGTCGTCAGTAACACCCCATCAGTTGATACCAGCTTCTGCATAACTACCCCCAGAATAGGTATCATAAACCAATGCACTGTGGTTCTTCTGGTATCGTTCATGAAAGCCTATGCGATCGTGAAATTCTTCCTGTATCATAGTTTTGATGGTGCATGATTTCACCACTCCAACATTCATTCCAAAATCACGCAGCATCTGAATATAATCTTGAAGAAGGCTCTGTAATGTGCGAAGTTCATGCTGCTCCAGCACAACATTTCGAATATGTTTCAACCACATTTCTTTCACTTCTGATAAATGCACATGCTGCAAATGAAGATTAGGATCATCTTTTCCTGTATCTGAGGTGGCTGATATGTACTTTACCCAACATGTTCTGTGATAACGGATTTCAACTGCAAATGGGTCTGAAGTTGACTCAATAAAGGTCAACAGCCGTTCTCTCATGGAAAGATCTTCTAAGTACACTGTGGAAATTTGTATCACAAACATATATTTAATGTGAGTCTTACCTAATCAAAATCCATGTTCTATCTCATCCCGACACAATACCCCAGCTAATCAACTAACTAGGATACATATCGGTGGATAGTGGGTTGAAATCGCTGTAGGCTTGTATTAATACTGCTTGCTCTGTGATCCGAAGTGGTAGCGCGTGATCAGGGCCGCCCGTGAATGACGAAGGTGGAGGCGTTAGTTGCGGTTGGCGTCAAGGAAGCTATTCAGGCTTAATAGACGCGGCACTGATATTTGCTATGTCGCTAAGACAAGTCCTATTGGTTTAACACTATATGTACAAAATTAACATATGTACAAAATCTCTTCATTAATCAGAGAAGAGATGTTAACTCGATAGGGTCTGGAATAGTACTACCCTGGTGAGTGACGGCGAGCCCGGCTACCAATCCTTAGCCACGTATATTATTCCCTGTGGCCTAGCATCTAATGACGATAGCCAATGACCGCGCTTCAAATCAAGGTGCTAATTATATAAGATGCAAATGCTTAATATTACTGGAAATGTTCAATTATTCTATCCCAGCACTTATCACTTACTTAAATTACCTTAATTATAACCCATTACCATTTAAATTATATATACACATCCCTATACTCACCCCTATGATGAGCGGACAATAACTCCCTCACTAGGGAGGGGGAAACAAACCACCACTCTAACAATTATGAGAGGGTGGTTGGTGGATAATTTCCACATACACAGTGTGGCTTTTGAAGGCATACCATGCATTCAGCTGTTGCATGATATGCCACTTGTCTCTTCCGCGATGTTTCTGGTCTTCAGGTTTCATACACCATATGCATAGGTTCTTGTCATGTACTAAACTGTGATCGAACGTGTTTGTCTTGTACCAGTTTCAATTGGACCTTGACTTGACGAGAGGTCAGTTTGCATCTGTGCTGCAGTTCCTACATTTTCAGCTTGGCATTTCTCTTTTCGACTCAGGGCTTGCTTCAGTTTTCTACTATTGAACAAGTTCAGCTTACAATTTTGATGGAAGTACACACCATTCGACCCATTTTCCCAGACAACTTCATCATACACTGAACCAAAGATATCCAGCCCTACCCATTGCTTTGCATGTTCCTTAAGATTGTTCCAGGCATCTAGGTTTGTGTTGTTCCGATCTTCATCACAATCAAGATGACACAAGATACAGGAACCAATGGCTGATTCTTCACTCCTCCGCTTTCGACTTTTCTGTGGTGGTCTCGACATCTTCCAATCAGTAAACAAAAGGACATGTTATTAAAAAGATGATAATATCACGAATCATATCTTGATTCGTGACTTCTGGCATCTAGCAAATAACATCTCTAATAATTTTTCTTCTGCATGTTTCCCTCCTATGTTTCACCCAGATGGCTCCACAACTGTCTCATCTATTTTTAAAGCTGAACTCTTCGCTCAAACCTTTGCTAAAAATTCCACTCTGGTTGATGAAGGGCTTGTTCCTCCTTCTCCTCCACCCTCTGACTATATTATGCCTGTCATTAAGATCCTTCGGTAATGATGTTTTCTTTGCCCTTCTGACCTAGATCCTCGGAAGGCTTACGGTCCTGACGGAGTCCCTCCTATTGTTCTCAAAAACTGTGCTTCTGTGCTTGCACCCTGCCTGGTCAAACTTTTCCGTCTTTGTCTATCTACTTCCACCTTTCCTTCTTGCTGGAAGTTTGCTCACATCCAACCTGTTCCTAAGAAGGGTGACCGCTCTAATCTTTCAAACTACCATCTTATAGCTTTGACTTCCTGCCTTTCTAAAGTTTTTGAATCTATACTTAATAAGAAGATTCTTAAGCATCTATCTGCTCACAATCTTCTATCTGATCGTCAGTACGGTTTCCGTAAAGGGAGATCTACTGGCGATCTTCTAGCTTTCCTAACTGAATCTTGGTCATCCTCCTTTAGGGGTTTCGGTGAAACTTTTGCTGTTGCCCTTGACATATCAAAAGCTTTTGATAGAGTCTGGCACAAATCTTTAATTTCCAAACTACCCTCATTCGGTTTCTATCCTTCTCTCTGTACCTTTATCTTAAGTTTCCTTTCAAACCGTTCTATTGCAGCTACTGTAGACGGACATTGTTCTTTTCCTAAATCTATCAATAGTGCTGTTCCCCAGGGCTCTATCCTATCATCCACTCTCTTTCTATTATTCATTAACGATCTTCTAAGTCTAACTCAAAGCCCTATCCACTCCTACGCTGATGATTCTACCCTGCATTTTTCAACGTCGTTTATTAGACGTCCAACTCAACAGGAACTAAGTGATTCACGGAGAGATGGCACCGAGCGCTTAACTTCTGATCTTTCTATAATTTCTAATTGAGGCAAAGCAAACCTTGTTTGTTTCAATGCCTCAAAACCCAATTTCTTCACCTATCTACTCGACAAAACCTACCAGATAACTATCCCCTGTTCTTCAATGACACTCCATTGTCTCCTTCTTCTACAATGAACATTCTATAGGACTATCCTTTACTAAAAATCTGAACTGGAAATCTCACATCTCATCTCTTGCTAAAGCAGCTTCTAAGAGAAGTTAGGTGTCCTGTGGCGTCTGCGTCCTTTTTTTTTTCTCCCTCCCAATTGCTTGCTCTCTACAGGGGCCTTATCCGCCCATGTATGGAGTCTGTCTCACATGTTTGGGGAGGACTACTCATACAGCTCTCCTAAACAGGGTTGAGTCAAAAGCTTTTCGTCTCATCAACTCCCCTCCTCTGACTGACTGTCTTCAATCTTTAATCATCGACGCAATGTTGCTTCTCTTGCTCTCTTCTACCGTTATTTTTCATGCTCACTGCCCTTCTGAACTTGCTAACTACATGCCTCCCCACCTCCCGCGGCTCGCTGCACAAGACTTTCTACTCATTCTCATCCCTATTCTGGCCATCTTCCTAATTGCAAGAGTTAAATCAAATCAAAGAGTTAATCAGTATCTTACTCTTTCATCCCTTTCACTGGTAAACTCTGGAACTCTCTTCCTGTTTCTATTTTTCCACTTTCCTATGACTTAAATCTTTTCAAAAGAAAGTAACAAGACACCTCCGAACTAAATTTGCTCACCCCACTTTTTTATTTTATTCTCTTACTGTCTTCTTTATAGGGACTGGCAACTAGGCGGGCTTTGTGTTACCCATTTTTGTTGTGCCCTTGGCCAGTCCTTTGTGGTGTAAAAAAAAAAAAAAAAAAATAATAATAATAATAATAATAAATATAACTGTAAATCAATTGAGTAACTATGCTTGATACGATTATTGACGATTATTGACATTTTTCGTGTTCATTTTTTAATAAAATATTCAATTACAATGATTTTTGTCCACAAATTCACTCTATGATGTCTTTATTGCTTTCCTTGACCTAAAAAACATAATTTAGACACCAAGAACATATTAATGGCTATTAAGTGAGTGAAGATATGACAAATCTAGTTTTCACGGCGGCCATTCTTGGAGTTTGCCCCTGGCGAGTTAGCCCGCACTTGTGCGAGGGAAATGGGGGGGCTTATTTTGTTCAGTATCCTCAAGTCATTTATTTAAAAACCACCTTCAAACCTTGATCAGGAGAAATTGGTAACGGGCTCAATGGTTAGGGTTCTCTACTCTCTCTCTCTCTCTCTCTCACTCTCCTCTCGTCCTCTCTCTCTCTCTCTCTCTCGTCTCTCTCCTCTCTCTCTCTCCTCTCTCTCTCTCTCTCTCTCTCTCTCTCTCTCTCTCTCTCTCGCTCTCTCTCTCTCTCTCGCTCTCTCTCCTCTCTTTTTTTTTTTTTTTTTTTTTTTTTAAACATACATATAACTAAAGCCCAAAGGTGCACTGTCGTGTGCTACCTATCTTAAGGGCAATTTACACATAAATATAAAGACCTAAAAAACTAACATTATATACATTTATGCATCACTAAAGTGTTTGTTGAGGCACTGTTGCTGTCACTAGTGTCACAGTATCACTAGCCTCAGCGGGGTGGGCTTCAATAGTCTCCACCGATTGGCCGCCAACTTTACACTTTGTGTGTTCATCTCCTGGATGTGAGGGACAGCGGCCGTGAAAATGTTCCACATCCTGGAGACGCGGCCCACAAAGGTGCGTTGGTGCTGGCTGGCACGGGAACGCGGCACCTCCACTGCATCACCACTGGTAAGCCCCGTTCTCGTGCTTCGCGTGGCGACTCTCGGAGGCTGTCGTAACCCAGCCAGGTGTGGCACTCCCTGCACCTGTGCCTTGTGGAATACCACAAGCGCCGCGACATCCCTGCGGTGTTCCAGTGAGTCGAGAGGACTCACCGGCTCGAATAGGGCTGGTGGGTCTGGGGGGTCTGGGGGCTCTGCAGCATCCACCAGTTGCAGGGCTCGACGCTGGATGCTGTCCAGCCTCAGAGTGTGCGAGGCTGCACACGACATCCAGGAGAGGGCGGCGTACTCTAAGTAAGGCCGTATCTGGGCCTTATAGAGCAAGAGCTTCCCTCCCCTGTCGAGGAATCTGGCTACCCTTCGCAGGGCAGAGACCCTGTGAGAGGCCTTTTTTGCAATGTGTTTGATGTGGCCGTTAAACCTTAGCTCTTGGTCCACCTCTACTCCCAGAACCTTGACGGCTTCCTGGAGTGGGAGAGGAACGCCACCAAACCGCAGCCTCCCTTCCACTGCTGGCCCGGCAGCGGAGGACCGAGAAACCACCATTGCCTGTGTCTTCTCCGGAGCAAAGTTCACCTGCCAACGTGTACCCCACTCCTGTATAACACTCAGCTGCTGATTGACCTCATCAGCAGCACGCCCACTGTCATGTCGCGGGTAGGAGCAGGAGAGAGTACAGTCATCAGCGTAAGCCGAGACTTGCTGGCAAGCGCTGGAGAAGATCGTCCACGTAGATGTTCCACAGGACTGGCCCCAGCACAGAGCCCTGTGGGACTGATGCTTCCACTGGCAGGGACTCAGAGGCCTGCCCGTTAACGACGACCTGGAGGGTTCTTCCCTGCAGGTAGTCCCCCAGGAGCAGCAGGAGGTCACCCTGGATGCCTTTTGCTCGGAGTTTTTCGAGAAGGCCTCCGTGCCACACCCTGTCAAAGGCACCCGCTATGTCAAGGGCCACCACGACAGTGTCCTGGCCGTCATCCAGGGCGTCCTGCCAGTTTCGGGTTAGAAGCATCAGCAGGTCAGAGGTGGACCGTCCAGGTCTGAACCCAAACTGTTGGTCCGAGAGGAGGTAGTTGTCGCTGAGGTGACGACAGATTACCTCTGCCACGATCCTCCCGAACACTTTCCCCACCACAGACAGCAAGGAGATGGGCCTGTAGTTTTTGGGGTCAGATCTGGGACTCCTCTTGTGAACAGGAACCACTCGAGCCTCCTTTCACGCTGAAGGCCAGATGTTTTCCTGCAGGCAGGCAGTGAAGACTGTGGTGAGAGGTACAGACAGCTCCCGGGCGCACTGTTTTAACAAGTGCGGGCTGACGTCATCAGGGCCAGTGGCTTTTTTGGTGTCGAGCCCTCGCAGGATGTGCTCGACCTGCGCCTGCGTCACCTCCACCTTGTGGACTGTCTCTTCACACTGCTGCTCCAGACGAGGCGGGGGCTGCTGGGGGGCCTCCACCTTCATCTTTGCAGAGAAGAGATTAGCCAGCAGCTGAGCCTTCTCCTTGCTGCTGACAGCTGCTGTTCCGTCCTGCTTGGTGAGGGGAGGAATTGAATCTTGGCGGCTGATTCCCTGTTTTTCCTTAACCAGGGACCACCAAGTCTAGTTTCCCACGCCTGGGCCTCGTAGTTTGCGGCGCAAGTCCTCCTCCCACTTTTTTATGGCCCATTTGCTGGACACCACCATCCTCCTGCAGGCCGCCCGGTGCAGGTCCTTGTTGCGCCGAGTCGGGTTCCGCTTGAAGCGGAGCCACGCTGAGTACTTGGCCTCGGCAGCAACACGGCAACGGTAGCCAAACCATGGCTGATCCGTGGGCTTGGTGGTGTAGTCGCGGTGTGGCACATGGCGTCTCTGAAGGGCCAGGAGGCGGGAAGTAAGGGCTCGCGACATATTATCCGCCCCATCCCGCAGCAAAGTACCCCACGCCGTGTGACTCAGGTCACGGCGCCCAGTCCGCCTTATCCCACAACCAGACAGTACGGGAGGTGGCCTCGTCCCGAGCCACGCCTATATCTATCTGTGTTAAGACAGCGTGGTGGTCAGAGCTGCCCACTAATCCTAGCTGGTGACAGCAGAGAGTGTCCCCCTGGAGGTCAGAGATGACAGGGTCCAGTGTCCCCCCCCCGCTCGTGTGTAGGGAAGGTCACGTGGTCCGTCAAGCCCTGCACAGTGAGGAGGCTCTCATAGGCATGCTGTTCCAGGTGGTGGTTGAGGTCGCCCACCACCAAGACGTGCCTGCAGCGATGCTCCAACATCAGGTCGTCCAGGGCCCCAGTGAGGTACTGGAGCGAGGCGGGTCCCTGACGTGGCGGGCGATACATGGCGCACAGCAGGATGGCTGATCGATCAGCCAGCACTACCCGGAAGAACATCCCCTCCATATGGGGAGGCGGGACCACATCGAGGTGCTGGGCTTGCACTCCTTCCTTAAAGCAGACAGCCACGCCGCCACTTGCTCGCTCAGGGCGGTCCCTCCTGTTCCATTGGGTGTAGCCACGTATCTTGCGAACGTGGGCTCAACCTCGTTGTTGAGGCCAGGTCTCCGTCGCCACAACTACGTCAGCACTATGTCGTAGTACACAGTTGTAGGTCAGGTCTCCGATGTTCGTTCAGGACCACAGACATTGGCGGAGATAATCTTTAATGTATGGCTTCTCTCCTCTCTCCTCTCTCTTACTCTCTCTCTCTTCTCTCTCCGCTCTCTCTCCTCTCTCTCTCTCGTCTCTCTCTCTGCTCTCTCTCTCTCTCTCCTCTCTCCTTCTCTCTCTCTATCCTCCTCTCCTCTCTCCTCTCTCTTGCTCTCTCTCCTCTCCTCTCTCTCCTCTCTCTCTCTCTCTCTCTCTCTCTCTCTCTCTTCTAAAGATGACTAATGTTGTTCTTGACTCGTTAAACTCTTGTTAACCTTAGGCAGAGGGGAATATTGAGCGAGAAGCGTGAACAAGAAGATGGAGGAGATGAAGAGTGAAGGGGTGAAAGAGATGATGATGACAGAATAAGAATACGAACTATGATATGGAACAGAAAAGTTGAAGGGTAGAAGGAAGAGCAGAAAGAAGTAAAGGGGAAAAAAAGTGGCCTGGGAATGGAATGAAAATAGAGGTAGAAGACAGGAAAGAAATAAAGGAAGTAAGGAGATAGGAAGGGAAAATGAAGAGGGAGAAAGGAGGAAGTGGAGAGAACTTGAGGGAGGAGAGAAGGAACATGAGGATAGAAGATATAAAAGAGTTGGGAAGGAAACGTTAGGGATGAAAGGGGAGGAGGAAAAAATGGAAGAAAGGAGAGAGAAAGGAAGGAAGATAGGGAAAATAATGGAGAGTAGGGAGAAAAACGAGTAAGGAAATACTAAGGATGAAAGAAGCTATGAAAGTAGCGATGGAATCAAGGAGAAAGGAACAGGAGGAGAGAAGATAAGATGATATAGGAAGATAAGTAGGGGAAAACAGAAATGGGAAAAAAGATGTGGAAGGAATGGATGTAGGAATGTGGAATGTAGAAAGAGAAGGGATATAGTGAGCGAAAGAAGAGGGAATAAAATAGACAGACTAGACATTGAAGTAGAAGATAATCCGCGAGTAAAAAAAATAGGAATGCTAGGAATACATGGAAAAAGTCATGGATTGGATAAAAAAGAGGCAGAAAGAAGTGAGAGAAAAAAGAGGGAGGTGAGGTAAGGAGTATATGAGGAACTACAGGTTTTCNAAAAGGGGGGGGGCCAAAAAAACGAAAGAAGGTAAAGAAAGTACCATAAGAAGAAAAAACATAGAGCGTAAAAGAGAAAAAATTGACACCAGTTTTAGAATACAAAAGATTTTTAATAAAACAAGTACATAATGGATCAGGACGGACTCCCGCCCCCCCTCGCCACCCCCTCCTCCCTCCCTGTACCCGAAACGCCCAAAACATCCTCTGGGGAACCCCTCTGGGTGCAACATTGTTTTTATAATGTTCTCCGTGATTTTGTTGACCTTTACCTTAAAGGGGGACTGGAACTGTTGTATTGTATTTTTTTTTTCCCCCTTTTGATCTGGGTGATTCTTTTTTTTTGGGGCCTGTGGAATGAGTAAAATGAAATTTTTGGGGTTAAAAAAAAAAAAAAAAAAAGAAAAAAGGGGTAAAAAAAATCGAAACTTGTGTGTGTCAAAATCGAAAAAATTTAAATTTTTTTTTTACAGAGGGCATAGCTCCATATATTTTTCCGTCATAAAAAATACGGGTCTGTACAGTCTGCAAAACCCCACAGAGTACAATAAAAAAATGACACTGAGTAAAAAAGCGATGAAAGGGACCCATGTACAAAACTCCAAGTCTGTGGCGAAGCTGTGTACCTTTAAAGTAAAACTCCCATCTCCCCCTTTTGCACTTATGTTCCGAGGAGACAGACCACTATAAAAGAAAAGGGTCACAAAGGCCCCCCCAAACCCCTCCAGGCCCACCATTTTCTTCTTCTTTTTTTTTTACATCAAAAAGGACGGGCAGGGCCAAAAAAGAAACAATAACCCACTTAATTCCAGTCCCTAAAAAAGACATAAAAAATAAAAACGGGTGTGGGGGCCGATTTTTCGGGAATGCCCTTGTATTTCCCTTTTGAAAAACTTTAGTCGTATAAAGTGAAAATAAACAGAAAGAGTTCCGGAATTTACCATGAAAGGGGATAAAAAGAGTTAAGATAGGGGTTTAACTCTTGCATTAGGGGGAGGGACAGAATAGGGATGAGGTAAAAAAAGAGGACGTATAACAAACAACACCCCAGGCTAAACAGTGCCACGCATGACACAGAACACCCGGCGCAAACAGGGCCACTGACACCAAACCCGGGACGCAACACAGTGCCAACTACAACAACACCCAGGACCCGCATTGCCCCATCAAAAACGAACACGCCGGGCCAACACAGTGCCACGCATGACCACAAACACCCCAGGCCCAAACACATGCCACCATACCCAACCCGCCAGACGCAACACAGTCCCGCATGACACACAAACCACCGGACCCCTACAGTGCCAGCATGACACACAAACACGCCAGCCCAAACAGTGCCGGGGCTGACACCGAAACGCCGGGGACGCAATACGTGCCACGCATGCCCAACAAACCAGCCGGACCAACACATGCCATTCGATACTGAACCGCGGGCCCAAACCAGTCCACGCATGACACAGAACACGCCAGGACGCAAACGTACCAACATGACACACAACACGCTAGGACCCAACACAGTGCCGGCAGACACCCCCGAAAAAACACCCCCCCATGGAACCGCAACCAAACAGTGCCACATGAAAAACCAACACCCCGGGACCAAACATGCCACATACACACGAACACGCCGGGAAACGCAACACAGTCCCAGCTGACACACAACACGCGGACGCAAACAGTGCCACCATAAACACCGAACCCCCCGGGACGCAAAACAGTGAAACCATGACCCCGAACACCCCAGGACGAAAAACCCGGCCAGGCATGACACAGAAAACGCCGGGACGAAACACAGTCCAGGCATGCACACAACCGCCAGGACGCAACCAGTGCCACATGACCATAAACCGCCGGAAGCACACAGTGCCACGCATGACCCCCGAACACGCCAGGACGAAACCAGTGCCAAGCTGACCACGAACACCCCGGGGACGCAACACTCCCAGGCCGGGAAAATTGTTTTGATGAATAGGGCGTGAGGGGGCCCAAAACCGCCCCCGGGTGTTTGCCGGTGCTCTTTTTAATTACTCCAGGTCAGTGTCTTTTTCGAGGGGGGGAAAATGTACGATGGGAGACATGTATATATCTGAAGAGATGAATTTTGTGTTTGGGGTTTTGAAGAAAGAAAGAGGGGGAGAGAGGAGAGAGAGAGAGAGGAGAGGAGGGGAGAAGCGAGAAGAGAGAAGAAGAGAGAGAAGAGAAGGGGAGAGAGAGAGAGAGAGAGAGAGAGAGAGAGAGAGAATATATTGAATGAAAACATTTTTCATAGTGATTAAAATTTAAGAAAATGGCTCCCACAGCAAAATTTTCTTTCAAATTATTCCCACGTTGAGGATAATCTTTTTTGGGTCTTGATTAAAGTGACTGGAAGAAGCTTAAATTAAAAAGCAGACTTAAGAGACCCTGGGATGCGACCCTATGAAGCTCATCATTCGTCATCCCCGTCTCTCAGTCAGTCATCATCAGTCTCCCAAAACAAGCCACATTAGTATAAAAGGGAGGTCGGCGGGACACAAACGTAAAATTACCCCCGTTGACAACACTAAAGGACGGTGGGATTTCATATTCTATTGTTATTACTTGGGGTTGTATACACCCCAGTAAAGAAACGGTCCGCCCACTCATTTTTTTCATCGGGCCCTTTTTTTCCCCCTTTAATCGGGCTCTCCTGATGTTCTCCTTTCCCACTGTTTAGGGTGGGAAAACAGGTCCCGGGGTCGGAGTTATTCGGGGGCGGGTGATTGTCCCCTCGTATCTTTGACGTTTTATTTTTCCTGCAGGGGAAAACACACTTTTTTTTTCGCCCGACGCAGGAAAGTGGATTTACCGTTTAGGGTGACATTATTTTCTTCTCTCTACCTTGATATACTGCGGCAGTGGTCGCTCCTCCTCCTGCCTCCACGCCTTTATATCTCCTGCACCGCCTTGACACTCCCGGCACTCCCCTTACCCTGGCCTCCGTAAATTCTTCCTCACTGATCTAGAGCGTCGCTGCAACCACTCCCCTTGTCGCGTCCTTCCTGCTTCCCGTTTCCCTCTCACCTGACCCATCTCCCATCTCACTCCAGCCTGTACTTGCCTGGCCACCCTCACGCCCGCCATGCCTCGTGATAAATGCGACAGCGTGGATCCGGAGCGTAACACCCCCGAGCGTTTGTCACTGTGTCGTGTTGTGTCGCGCCATGATAAAAGCTGTCGTGGCAGGGTGGGAAGGGTCTGACCTGAGGGTGGAGCAGAGTGTCCTGGCAATCGCTTCAGGGTGCGGGTAGAGCTGGGTCAGGTGAGCGTGGCATTCTGAGTCTCACTGTAATGTCTCTGGTCAGGTTTTTGTGAAGTGTTTCGTGGTGTCTTAGAATATTATCTAAACATTTTTACTTCTATGGGTTGTGAAAATTGAAAGCCTTCCTCTCAAGGGGACTGAATGAACGTGTTATGACACCCTAGCAAACACATCTCTAAGTCAGTCTCTCTCTCTCTCTCTCTCTTTTTTTTTCTTTTTTTTTAATTAAACATGCATATACATGAAGCCCAAAGGTGCACTGTCGTGTGCTACCTATCTTAAGGACAATATACACATAAATATAAAGACCTAAAAACTAACATTATATACATATATGCATCACTAAAGTGTTTGTTGAGGCACTGTTGCTGTCACTAGTGTCACAGTATCACTAGCCTCAGCGGGGTGGGCTTCGACAGTCTCCACCGATTGGCCGCCAAATTTACACTTTGTGTGTTCATCTCCTGGATGTGAGGGACAGCGGCCGTGAAAATGTTCCACCTCCTGGAGACGCAACCCACAAAGGTGCGTTGGTGCTGGCTGGCACGGGAACGCGGCACCTCCACTGCATCACCACTGGTAAGCACCGCTCTCGTGCTTCGCGTGGCGATTCTCGGAGGCTGTCGTAACCCAGCCAGGTGTGGCACTCCCTGCACCTGTGCCTTGTGGAATACCACAAGCGCCGCGACGTCCCTGCGGTGTTCCAGTGAGTCGAGAGGACTCACCGGCTCGATCTGGGCTGGTGGGTCTGGGGGGTCTGGGGGGTCTGGGGGGTCTGCAGCATCCACCAGTCGCAGGGCTCGACGCTGGATGCTTTCCAGCCTCCTAGTGTACGAGGCTGCACACGGCATCCAGGAGAGGGCGGCATACTCTAAGTAAGGCCGTATCTGGGCCTTGTAGAGAAAGAACTTCCTTCCCCTGTCGAGGAAGCTGGCTACCCTTCGCAGGGCAGAGACCCTGTGAGAGGCCTTTTTTGCAATGTGTTTGATGTGGCCGTCAAACCTTAGCTCTCGGTCCACCTCTACTCCCAGAACCTTGACGGCTTCCTGGAGTGGGAGAGGAACGCCACAAAACCGCAGCCTCCCTTCCACTGCTGGCCCGGCAGCGGGAGACCGAGAAACCACCATTGCCTGTGTCTTCTCCGGAGCAAAGTTCACCTGCCAACGTGTACCCCACTCCTGTATAACACTCAGCTGCTGATTGACCTCATCAGCAGCACGCCCACAGCCATGTCGCGGGTAGGAGCAGGAGAGAGTACAGTCATCAGCGTAAGCCGAGACTACTGGCAGCTGCTGGAGAAGATCGTCCACGTAGATGTTCCACAGGACTGGCCCCAGCACAGAGCCCTGTGGGACTGATGCTTCCACTGGCAGGGACTCAGAGTCCTGCCCGTTAACGACGACCTGGAGGGTTCTTCCCTGTAGGTAGTTCCCCAGGAGCAGCAGGAGGTCACCCTGGATGCCTTTTGCTCGGAGTTTTTCGAGAAGGCTTCCGTGCCACACCCTGTCAAAGGCACCCGCTATGTCAAGGACCACCACGACAGTGTCCTGGCCGTCATCCAGGGCGTCCTGCCAGTTTTTCGGTAAGGAGTCATCAGCAGGTCAGAGGTTGGGACCGTCCAGGTCTGAACTCAAACTGTTGGTCCCAAGGAGGTAGTTGTCGCTGAGGGTGACGACGGATTACCTCTGCCACGATCCTCTTGAACACTTTCCCCACCACAGACAGCAAGGAGATGGGCCTGTAGTTTTTGGGGTCAGATCTGGAACTCCTCTTGTGAACAGGAACCACTCGAGCCTCCTTCCACGCTGAAGGCCAGATGTTTTCCTGCAGGCAGGCAGTGAAGACTGTGATGAGAGGGACAAACAGCTCCCGGGCACACTTTTTTAACAAATGCGGGCTGACGTCATCAGGGCCAGTGGCTTTTTTGGTGTCGAGCCCTCGCAGGATGTGCTCGACCTGCGCCTGCGTCACCTCCACCTTGTGGACTGTCTCTTCACACTGCTGCTCCAGACGAGGCGGGGGCTGCTGGGGGGCCTCCACCTTCATCTTTGCAGAGAAGAGATTAGCCAGCAGCTGAGCCTTCTCCTTGCTGCTGACAGCCGCTGTTCCGTCCTGCTTGGTGAGGGGAGGAATCGAATCTTGGCGGCTGATTCCCTGTTTTTCCTTAACCAGGGACCACCAAGTCTTGTTTCCCACGCCTGGGCCTCGTAGTTTGCGGTGCAAGTCCTCCTCCCACTTTTTTATGGCCCATTTGCTGGACACCACCATCCTCCTGCAGGCCGCCCGGTGCAGGTCCTTGTTGCGCCGAGTCGGGTTCCGCTTGAAGCGGAGCCACGCTGAGTACTTGGCCTCGGCAGCAACACGGCAACGGTAGCCAAACCATGGCTGATCCGTGGGCTTGGTGGTGTAGTCGCGGTGTGGCACATGGCGTCTCTGAAGGGCCAGGAGGCAGGAAGTAAGGGCTCGAGACATATTATCCGCCCCGTCCCGCAGCAAAGTACCCCACACCGTGTGACTCAGGTCACGGCGCAAGGAGGCCCAGTCCGCCTTATCCCACAACCAGACAGTACGGGAGGTGGCCTCGTCCCGAGCCACGCCTATATCTATATATGTTAAGACAGCGTGGTGGTCAGAGCTGCCCACTAATCCCAGCTGGTGACAGCAGAGTGTGTCCCCCTGGAGGTCAGAGATGACAGGGTCCAGTGTCCCCCCCCGCTCGTGTGTAGGGAAGGTCACGTGGTCCGTCAAGCCCTGCACAGTGAGGAGGCTCTCATAGGCATGCTGTTCCAGGTGGTGGTTGAGGTCGCCCACCACCAAGACGTGCCTGCAGCGGTGCTCCAACATCAGGTCGTCCAGGGCCCCAGTGAGGTACTGGAGCGAGGCGGGTCCCTGACGTGGCGGGCGATACATGGCGCACAGCAGGATGGCTGATCGGTCAGCCAGCACTACCCGGAAGAACATCATCTCCATATGGGGAGGCGGGACCACATTGAGCTGCTGGGTTTGCACTCCTTCCTTGAAGCAGACAGCCACACCGCCACCTGCTCGCTCAGGGCGGTCCCTCCTGCTCCATTGGGTGTAGCCACGTATCTTGCCGAACGTGGGATCCACCTCGTTGTTGAGCCAGGTCTCCGTCACCACAACTACGTCAGCACTATGTCGTAGTACACAGTTGTGGGTCAGGTCTCCGATGTTCGTTCGGAGACAACGGACATTGACGGAGAGAATCTTTAATGTATGGCTTGGACGTTCTGGCCATACCATGATGGAAGGGGGAGAGCGTCAGGGGCCTGGTGTCCGGGGTGATAGAAGTTTAAAGGGCCCGGCTGAGGATCTCGGAGGGCTCTCTCTCTCTCTCTCTCTCTCTCTCTCTCTCTCTCTCTCTCTCTCTCTCTCTCTCTCTCTCTCTCTCTCTCTCGCTCTCGCTCTTGCTCTCGCTCTCGCTCTCGCTCTCGCTCTCGCTCTCGCTCTCTCACTCTCACTCTCGCTCTCGCTCTCGCTCTCGCTCTCGCTCTGAAGACTGTAAGACCGCTCAGACATATTTGCTGATGAAATATATGATTGGACTCTGCCATATTTAGCGGCTAACTCTGAAGTGATCCTGGCCAACCCCTCCCTCGTCCTATTTTCGAGTTTATGCGCATGCGCAGTGTGGTCCAGATCACCATAGCAACGCGGACGCCATACGACGACGCCACCATTCACTCTATCCACTAACATACGTCTCGATACCTGCTCATCTCAAAAATGAGTTAATCCGAAGCACCTGCGTGTGACAACGAGAGCAGCCCATCTCTACAGAAACCAACGTGGGATTTCCTTAACAACTTCACGAAAACAGAACTACAAAAACATTGCCGTGAACTTGGAGTCAATAGAATCTGGGTCACCAAAGAAAAATTTATTGAAATGATCTTAGAAACGCAAACACTTCCACCGCGTTCTTCACAAACCACCGTACCTGTTGTTACCCCCCCTCCACCCACTCCACAGTCGGACTCCTCCCCGTCCCCTCTTCCCCCCTCACCGCCTCCCTTTCACACTTTTTCACTCCCCTCCTCTCCTCCCCAACTCTCATCCTGCCCCTCCACTCTCCCCCCCTCCCCTTCACCCCCTCCCTCTAGCCAACAAGCTAATGTAGTCACACCAACACAACTCTCCAGCTCGATTTTACACTCAGGAACAGCTGATACCACCTTCAAGATAATGCGGTGCATACAAATAACAGACTTAGAAAAAATCTAAAAAAGCTGAGAGTCA